>CM070688.1:8837797-9137797 GCA_036346265.1 Melocanna baccifera | reverse complement strand
TATATCTCCTAATGATTCTTTATGCTATATCATGTTTAACACTCCTAGAGAGCTATCTAGTGTGATTAATAAGGTTGCTGAAATTTCATGTCTCAAAATCACTAGTTAAGTACCATGCCTACACGTATAAGTTCAATTTGATTGAGATTATGGTGTAGATGACACATTTTATGTTCATGGAATTTGCATTACATGTGATAAGCTTTATCGACTTGAAATTACATATTGTGGATAAACAATCTTTGGCGCCATGTTATGATCATAATGAGATAAAATTATACAATAGTATCGCATCGCTTAGAAAGATTTCACAAATCTAGTTGTTCGATTCTTGGTGTACAATCATGTAAAAATAATCAGAGTAGCGTGAACTCAAGCATGGAAAACACTCAACATTTTCTTTCCATATCTACACATTTAAATCTGATTTTGCTCATTAAGGATCTGTCCATGTCCTTGGAAAAGTCGAGACGACTTTCTTTTTATGGGAGGGAGAATGATGTGAAAACAATAATGCAATGCATACATCTTTTAGTCATTGCTATATTCAACGGCTTTGTAAAATAGTGAGAATGTCACAACAATTGACTCTTATATATACCAAGCATATGTGTTATTCTTTTCATTTACTACACCTCCAAAAGTTTATGATGATATAAGTCAAGAAATATTGACTTACTTAATATATATACCATGCATACACGTTGTATCCTTTGTTTAGCACAATTTCAAGCTATCAAAAGCCGAGGACGGTTTTTCTGAAGAAGGGAGGATGATGCGGATATGCACGTGTCTTGTACTTTTCCGCTAAATATCTTATTCAACTCGAAAGAATTATTGAGCCGCATGAAATATGGCCAGTGAACTTATTTCAAACTATACTTAATGTTGTCATTCATAAAGATGAAATACTACATCATGTTATTACTTGGTGTATTCTTAGGTTTGTCAATGGCAAAACAATAGAGATGCAAAAGGAAGTGGATAACCACATTATGTGCCAAAGACATAAAGGAACAAAGCCCACGCGGATGGAGCCAACAAGAACGAAGCACATGTGGCTGGTTGAAGCCCATGGAAGGGGGAAAGAAAGCCTCATGTGGCGTGAGAGTATAAGGACGGAGCCCAAGAACTTAGAGCACAAGTTTTTGACACTCATTTTGAAGCCCAACTCAGACTTCCCACGTACTCAATCCAATTCCAACTCGGATTCAACTCAGAATTCAATTCTGGACTCGGTTCGGGACAGCCTGTCAGGCAGTTACTAAAAAGGTCATAACTTTTACAAACGGAGTCCGATTCAGGCGTTCTTGTACTTGTTGGAAAGATATTTTCAAGGGCTACGCAATGGATCTGGCCCCAGCATCAAATTCGTCACGGATCAAAAGTTATGACCAAAAAATATGACGGTTGTAAAATCTAGTTTTTTTAAGAGTTCGTGATCTAAAACCATGTAGGGTTGAGTTGTACTAGGTTTGGGGGACTCTATGCACGTCCCAAGAGGCTATATAAGCCCTGTATTGGCATCCTTAGAGGGGGACCAAGTTTTATGCATCAGATTGAAACATAGCTATTGCTTGTTCTTTCAACACCGTAGTTCATGCGAGGACTTTGAGAGAGAATTAGGCGCATCCATTGTTCGCTCTGCAATCCAAGGTCAAGCCGTTGCTCCATTGGGAATTGGGACTTGCGCTCGCCGCTTGTGGTCACGCCGACTAACAATTATCCGGGTGTTTTGGGCGTATTCCAAGAGTTGAGGGTGTCGCATGGGCACGAGTGTTCACTAGCGACATCGTTTCACTTCACATCAACTATCCACGGTTCCTCATCGAGAAGATCGACCCATCCCCGTATCACCGTGGAGGGTCAAGGTGTTACAGCTGGTATCAAAGTGCATGCTCGTGGTGAAGATAAATTGACAATCTAGCTTAATTATTTCACTAAAATATGATTTAGGCTTAGTAATTAAATTCAATATGACACACTATGCTGCACAAAGAGGATAGAGTTTGAGATTTGCATTGCATATGTGTTTTCCTAATTGTGGTGTTGACTTGTACCTAAAGTCGTTGTTTAGTGAAGTTGATTGTTTGATTGCTTTCATCTAACGTGCGTAGATGCCAGAGGTAGTGGTCGCCGCAGATCGATCGAGGTTGTGGAGGCCATAGTCGCGGCCGCGCCCGCGAGCCATCGCTAGATGTTCGAGGAGACACCTAACGTGGAAGTTGGGCCCACCGAGTAGTTCTGTAGTTGAAAATCGTGCAAGATCTTCTGCCTTGCTACGGAATTCATAGAGGAGGTATGTGCCCTTCGCCAATAAGTGCCGCTACTACTATGGTTGTACTCGCTGTTGCCTCGACCGCTGCTCCAATCGCATCACCCTTTGCACTCTTTGCAAACCGATTGACCACTCTACAAACATTGTAATGGTCCATCACAACATTAAACAGATCTTCTCACATAGTCCTTCAGAGGCATAGATGTACAAAGAGTATGTATGACATTGACCAACAATGCACGCACGAATGTAGATCGATGGCTCCTTTAAATGTGATAATTCATGATCGTAAGATCATAGCGTAGTATCTACATTGATTCACCAAATTACAAAAGATATGTTTATACTCCCTAATTAACGCCGATTGTTCGCCATCTCCCGTTATTTTGTTTTCGGTAAGCTACCTTGCTAAATCAAGATTAAGCTCAGTGCATAATTAATTTGCAGAGCATTTTTTGTTTGCACATGCATGCCAATTCACCAATATTTCCATTGTCATTGGCTCTTGTGCTTTTGCAGCCATGCAACCCATCGACCACAAATCAAATGTCCCTAAAGTGCCACTGCTTGACCCTACAAGTTGCCCTACTAAACAACAAGAACGCAAGGCACTCATTCATTCATCACAAGTAGGGCTATGTTTGTTTTAAACAAATACTTGATCCTCGTGCGATGGGATATGACGATCCCATTGCAAGTATAAAATATTGTGATTGTTTGGCTAATGCAAGGTAGCAAAACATGTAGCCACATCCATGATCCATAAATATATATGGCTAAGTCGGTGTCATTCAGGTCAAAGCTCTCTTCCATTAGTGCTTAGCCAATCAAGTAATTGATCAACCTCTCATCATTTGATCAGCATAGCTCCATTGACCATGAAGAAGGTGTGCCCCAACCTAGACTGGGAGGACGGCCTCGACACTGTGCTCGAGGTGCCTGTCCTGGAGGTCCACCATGAAGTTGTTGGAATCAAGCCTTGGATCAACACGCCCCAAGAATCACGATTGCTTGTCTTGTCTGATGATGAATAGTAAATTCAAAGAACAATACGATGTTCAGAGTTTAGAGTTCAGAGAGAGGGACAGAGTTTTGGGGCTTATTTTTAGTTGTTTCCTCCTCAGAACACTGATGTGATAACTAAACACTTGAGTTATTTTTCCTAGATCTAATGACTCACATCGTGATACGCTTTGCCAACACAACCGCTGACTCATGCGCACTGTGCATACAGAAAACACATGTACTCACTAACTGAAAGCACACATGTGAACTAATCAAGACCCAGCAGTAACTAACAAACCTGCCAAGTCAAGATTACAAACACACTCTCCCCTAATCTTGACTTGAGCTCGAGATTCTTGACTTCCGTAAGCTCACGATCTTTGCAAATTTCAGTCTTGAAGCGCTTTGTCGAATATCAACACACCGCTCTTCACTATCGACATGTTCAATCACCAAGCCATTCTCAACACATTCTCTCGATGAAATGAAAATGAGTGTCAATACATTTGCTTCTTCCGTGAAAATAGGGTTCTTCATGAGAGCAATGGCTAACTTGTTGTCAACTTGCCTTACCACTACCTTTGGAGCTTTTCCCATAAGTTCACTCAATAGGTTCCTTACTAGACACTCGACATGCTACTACCATTGTGGCCATAAATTCAGCCTCACAGATGATAATGTCATAGTCTTCGCTTTTGAGAACACCATGTAATTGGGCTGCTAGAGTAGTAGAACACCATGCCACTAGTGCTCTTTTGGTCATCGAGATGCTGCCCTCTATTCTTGCAATCAAACAAAATTGAACCTTTTCCTTTGATCTGCACTACGAGCCATCTCCCAAACTCACCGCCGATGACGCCTTCATCCATGTCAAGAAAGAATGAGCTCTACACTATCATATGGTTGTTGGCTCCATTATCTAGGTACCATACTCCGAATGTTAGATTATTCTTCCTTTCACCGTGACCTTCTTCAGCAGTGCATATCGTGCACCATGTGCTCATCCTTCAACAAGACAACGCCTCTCGCTCCTCCTGCACACGGCCAAGATTAGAGCTGGCTCATCCTCATGAGCTCATACCAAGTTCGCTTCTTCATCCCGAGTTTGTCGTGGCATTTAGAAGCATAATGCCCTATATTGTCATAGTTAAAGCATTTGATGTGGCGTTTGTCTCGCCACTATTTGGGCCTCCGTGCCCTCCTAGCGAGATGTACCGAGTTTCAGTGGCCTCACCGCCGTGCCATCCGCTATGGCCATGACCTCGACCGCTAGTGCCTCGCCATTTGTTACTTGATGACGAGTCTTTGCCATTGGTTTTTCGTCGTGCTCGCCACTCGCATGAGTGAGCAGAGTTGGCCGCAATGTTGCCGGTTGCCACATGGATGAATACGCCTCGACACCTTGAGGCACCGATAGCCTCCTCGAATGGCATTGAATCGAGATCGTGGACCGCCGATTGAGGTGACCATTGAGAAAAATCACGTACAAAATCCAAAAGTTTCTTGACAAGTGTTGCATCTTCAAGGGTGTCACCAAGACTCCCGAACCTGGTTGCCATCCCGCCAACCTGCAAGCAAAGTCATCTATGGATTCTCCCCGTCATGCGAGGTCCTCAAAGTCACTCTTCAAGGTTTGCAACCGTGCCTTCTTTACTCGATCGGCACCGAGATACCTCATCTTTAGACTATCATAGGCTTCCTTTGCGCCTTCTTCATTTTTAGATAACGGAATAAAAATATTCGCCTTGATCATTCCACGAGAATGACTACACCTCTCGTAAACAAACACAGATCTGACCACAATCCACCAAACGGTGTTACAAAATCACCAAACACTAAACTTATGCCAAAGGACTTAATCCGCAACCTAAAATATCCTGCTCCACCCAAACTTGTTGAAAAGCTCCAGACCACTCTCTCAAGTTTTATGCAACCGCTTAAGAGCGCACTTCTCGCTTCCTCTTTAGATAGTTGCGACAAAGACTTGATCCAATAAGTCCCCTCAAAATTACATGCAAGAAAGAGTGAGGAGTGGTCCTTTGAAAACAGCGCCATTTCTTTTCAACCATAAAGCCCAGCATATAGCCGCTATACCAACTAGAATATGATTTCTAAGCTTCAAAGAAAAACTTTAAGCCAAGAACCAAACAACATCTCAACACTAGTAGGCGGTTGAAGGCCAAAGCTAATAACTACCACATTCCAAAAGCCCGCCACATGGCACTCAATAAAAGATGTTGAATGCTCTCAGAGAGGAACAAAAACAACATTTGGTACTTCCTTGTCACTATCTTTTGCAAGATTATCCTTCGTTAAAATAATTCCTTTCTTCAAGTACCAAAGGAAAACTTTAATTTTAAGTGGTATCTTCGCTTGAATAAACTCTTTTCTGGAATCCTTTCTCGTTCCATGAAAGAACCATTCTTGTGCAAGCTCCACAACAGAACATTCTTGTGCAAGCTCCACAACAGAACATCTTCTTGCTCATTCAAAGAGGCTCGCACTATCAAACTAACCACCACGCCACTGCACCTTCTTTCACCTACTAACGCCTCCTGAAAGAAACGTTTAGCGGTGTTGTACTTAGTACTTGCGCCACCGTCATATTCTTCTTTCCAACAATTCTATACAAATCAGGGAATCTTGTCATTAGTGCTCCCTTCCCAATCCAATAGTCCTCCCAAAATCTTGTTTGTTGACCATTGTTAACCTTGAATCTACTTCTTGCTAAAAATAGCTCTTTGACCTCCATAAGACCACTCCAAAATTACGAATCCCCTGGTTTCTTACCTACTTGAGCCAAAGTCTTACCTTTCAAATACTTTTTCTTAAGTAAGCGTTGCCAAAGGCCATCCTCATTTAACAACTTCAATAACCACTTACTTAAAAAGCAACTATTCTGCACTTCAAGATTTAAAATTCCCAAACCCCTCACACCTTTTGGTTGACTAAGGATATCCCATCTGGCCAATCTATACTTCTTTTTTCCCATCACTTTGCCAAGAAAATCTGCATCGATAATAATCCAATTTCTTAAGGATACCTGTGGGAATCTTGAAAAAGGACATCATAAACATCGGGAGACTTGATAAAACCGAATTGATTAAAACAAGCCTACCACCTGTCGATAGCAATTTGCTCTTCCAACTACTAAGTTTTTTCTGAAACCTTTCTTCAACATCCCTCCAATCCTTGCTCAAAATTTTTCGGTGATGCATAGGGAGACCTAAGTACCTAAAAGGTAAAGATCCCTCCTTGCAACCAAATATTTCAACAAGATCGGCACTTCTGTCCTTAGCGACTCCGAAGCAAAAAATCTCACTTTTATGAAAGTTTATTTTGAGGCCCGACAACTCCTCAAACGTACTTAGAACTAACTTTAGGTTCTTTGCCTCTTCTACATCATTTTCCAAAAAAAGAATAGTATCATCCGCATATTGGAGAATCGACAATCCATCATCTACCAAATTAGGTATTAAACCCTTAAATTGCCCACAACCTTTGGCCCTATCTATCAGAATTGCCAACATATCAGCTACTAGATTAAAAAGAATAGGCGAAAGAGGATCCCCTTGCCTCAATCCTTTTCTAGTCTGAAAGTACTAGCCTATGTTATCATTCACCTTGACCCCTACACTGCCTCCACTTACTATTGATTCGATCCATTTACACCAAGTGGTCGAAAAACCTTTTAATCTCAGAACTTGTTGCAAAAACGACCAACTCACCTTATCGTAGGCTTTCTCAAAATCTAGTTTGAGAATTATCCCACCCATTCTTTTCTTCTTTAGCTCATGCAACGTTTCATGCAAAACTACTACCCCTTCCATAATATTCCTCCCCGGAATAAAAGCCGTTTGTGAAGGTCTGATCACCTTGCTAGCAACCCCCGTGATTCTATTGGCCAACACTTTTGTGAAAATCTTAAAGCTGACATTAAGCATACAAATTAGCCTATACTATTGAATTTGCTTAACCTCTTTTTGCTTTGGAAGCAGAGTAATTATCCCAAAATTAAGGCTAAAAAGAGAGAGTTTATTCCCGTGGAAATCTTTAAACATGGCCGTTATGTCATCTTTTATTAGACTCCAAAACACTTGATAAAACTCAACAGGAAATCCATCAGGACCCGGAGCTTTATTGTGTTTCATTTGAAAAATGGCCTCTCTTACTTCCTTTTCAGAGAAAGCATCCTTTAGGATCATATTCTCTGTTTCACTACTTATGGATATCATCTTTGCGTGTTTCGACAAGCATCAATTTACTCCTTCGCGTCGACTCAAAGAGGTTTTTATAATACGTTGTAATATACTTCTCCAGATTCTCATCTCCTTCAATAACCCCTTCTTCTTGGTCACGCCGACAAATTCTAGTTTTTCTTCTTTTACCATTTGCTACCAAATGGAAATACTTTGTGTTGTTATCTCCCTGCAGGAGTTCCGTGGTCTTAGCCCTTTGGAACCATTTAATCTCCTCCTCCCGAAACAATTGGGTTAATCTTTCTTTCACACTTTGCTTCAGGTCCAACTCATGCTGACTTAGCCTCTGTGTTTCCGCTTTAATATCAAGCTTATCCGCTATCCAGACCAATTCCTGTTTTTCTTTCTTAACAGCCCCATTCTCATTCTTAGCCCATCCTCTCAAGAATTGTCTCAATCTTCTGATTTTATTCTGCCACCTTGTAGAGACGAAGTATCCCTATTTTTTCTTTCATTCCAAACCTTGTACACCATTTCAAAGAATCCCTCATGTAAGAGCCATCCAAGTTCAAATTTGAACATTGGTTGACCCTTACCCTGGTTTCCTTCACCCGTGCTCAGCAAGAGCGGAGTATGATCCGAAATATCCCTACTCAAAGCCTTTACAGTAGAGAGTGGGAACTTTTGTTCCCACTCCGTGCTTACTAAGATCCTGTCTAGCTTTTCATAAGTTGGTTCTTTCAAAGAATTAGCCCAAGTATATCTTCTTCCAAATAGATCAATCTCCCTCGGATTTAAACTATCTATGATCGCATTAAAAAGGAAAGGCCACTTTCCATCAAACTTATCATTATTTTTTCACTCGGATTTCGAATAATATTGAAATCATTACCAATCAACATTGGCAACGATCCTTAGTACATGCTTGGACCAACTCAGAAGAAAATTTTCTTGAATTCTGCTGTGCAGCCCCATACACCGCCACCAAAATCCACCGAAAGTCATCTTTTATATTTCGAGATGGAATTTCACATAGAAATCCCTCCACAATACTACCAATATCAAACATATCTAAATTAACTCACAATGAATACCTTCTAACCTCCCATGTGGCTCACCCAATGCCGAGAAAGTTTCTACCCCACATAGTTTATTGCTTCGCTTATAGAAATCTTTCTTTCCAGTTTCCAAAAGAGCAATAAAGTCTAAGCTTTGCTCTCTAGATGTTTCATATAAAAATCTTGATTTAGCTAAGTCCTTAAGACCTCTGCTATTCCAGAAAATTCATTTCATGATGAACACTGCTTTGCTATTTTAACTTTTCTTTTTTCACAAGTCCTTTTTCCAAACGACTTAGCATTGGACTTGTGTGTTTTAATGACAGTCTTTGCATCACGACTTAGGTGATAACTATCATAATCAAAAATCTCATCCACCAAATCCCCACACAGGTGTTTCACTTCCTCAATTTCTAACTCCTCTAAAATCTCCGATTCGCCATCACTACTCATAGAGCTTTCACTCGTATTTCAACACTATCCAACACCTTAGCCTTCTAAACAACACAAGTGATTAACAACGGATAGCAAATCATCATTACTATTATCGCAATTACCCTAGCTCCCTAACTCTATTAACCGAGAAAAATCGTGAATGGAACAAAAGAGTTAATCGATTATTTGATTTGCAAGAAGTCTAGCAGCGAAGTACATAGTGCAGCAAGATGTTGCGCAACCGTGGATGAGGCGATACTGAGCGCGCGATGAGCATGTACGTGATGGGGAAGGTGCGGATAAGGATGACCAAGGGGACGGAGACATAAGAACGAGGGAATTGGCATAGGCGCCACCGCGCGAGGTGGTCGGGGTTTCATGGTGTGGCGTAAGCCTAAGCTTTGATGCGTGGAGATGATGGTGGCGGCGGCACCGGATGAGCGCCGCGATGTCGCCTGGCGCCAGACGCCGTGGGCCCTCGTAATAGCTCCACTTATGCGTTCAGGTACTAACTAGTTCCATATCATCATGTATATTTTTGCCTTAATTTGCAGATGACGTGAACAAGGCTAAAATTAACAATTAAGCACCACACAGCCAACAAATGGCTACTTACGGGCATGTGTGCCTCGTATCCTTATTAATTTAAGTAGTATCATAACCAACCTTGACATTATGTGCCGCAGGGTTTGGACCCAAAGTCGACGGCGGACCTCTTTGTTAGGCCCCTTAGGATCATCTAGGTGTAGAAGAGAAGGGGTTCTTGCTTGGATTCGAGAGGGAAGTACCGACCGTCCGATGCATTGGAGGAAGAGCCGCCATCGCCGCTTGCTCGGTGAAGTTCGCGCACGGGCAGCGACGGTCGGGAAGAGGAGGACGGTGGCGCGGTGTAGATCCGGTGAAGAGGACGGTGATGGAGCTTCCGCCGCCGATCGCGCGCCCTCTAGATCGGTCTAGGTTTGTGTCGGTGGGGATTTGCGGCTCAGCCAACTCAGAACTCGAGCCGCCACTTTCACCCTTTATTTATAGCGAGCGCGACGGGGCCCACCACCAATAGATGGGCTGGGCGCCCCAATCGTGGCGTGGATCAAGGCCCCGACAACCGCATAATCGAGAGAGATCAATCCAACATTCTCCCCTTGATCTTCTCTCATATCATACCTTTCTTCTTTTCCCATTTCATCACAGATTAGTGCATAGAGCATGTTTCATCACACGGTCAATCGCCGATAGACTTAATACTACAATACATATCTCTGCTTCAAATGCATTCTTTAATTTTGGGCCCTTTATAGTCCAAGAATCATAGGCTTTCCCTTAAACCCATGCCGACTACATGTTCTCCAACACGTTGGGTAGTAAGCCTTTGTAAGCGGGTCCGCTAACATCTTTGCGTGTACTTATATGCTCAAGACTTATAATTTGATCCCGAACTTTATCTTTCACAACATAGTACTTTATGTCAATGTGTTTGGCAGCACCACTTGACTTATTGTTGTGGGCATATGTTATCATGGGTTCATTATCGCAGACAACTTAAGTGGTCTATTGATGTCGCCAACCACTTTTAAACCGGTATGAACTTCTTTAGCCGCCACCTGCCCCGTAGCCTCATAACATGCTACAAACTCAAGATACATTGTGGACGATGTAGTGACGGTTTGCTTTGAGCTTTTCCACGATATAGCTCCTCCAATGAGAGTGAACACATATCCGGATGTTGACTTTCTATCATCTCCGCATAATCGTAATCAGATACCCCACTATATGAGTTAATCTGATCTTTCAGATGTCATCATGAGGCCTTTGTTCCTTGCAAATAACGCAAGACTTTCTTTATTCCAATTTTCTATTCCGTGATTGCTCGAATCGCCAAGTAACCCGTAACAAACGCTAAGTCAAGGCGCAGACACACTTGAGCATACCGCAAGCTTCCGACACCAAGCATATGGAACCGATTTCATTTGATCGAGCTCAGATCGTTCCCGGGCATTGAAAATCCCCATATCCGCCGCGCCTTGACTATAGGTGCAGTGAAGGACTACATTTATGCATACCAAATTTCTTTAAGACTTCTCTATGTATGCCTTTTGTGATAGTCCCAATGTCCCTTTGTTTCTATCCCTGAATTTCGATCCCTAGAACGAATGAAGCTTCACCAAGATCTTTCATATCAAAGTTTGAGGACAAAACTTCTTTGTCTCCAGCATGCATCGACATCACTACTAGCTAGTAGGATATCATCCACATACAGGATTAGGAAGATAAACTTCTCATCTTTAAACTTTGCATAAACACAGTTGTCCTCTACATTCTCTTTAAACTCAAATTTTCTTATTGTACTGTTAAACTTCAAGTACCACTATCTTGAAGCTTGCTTTAACCCATAGATCGATTTCTTTAGACGGCATCCCATTCTTTCATTTCCTTCCACGACAAAACCTTTCTGTGTTATGTAAACATTTTCCTCCAAATCCCCATTAAGAAATGCCGTCTTTACATCCATCTCGATAACTCTAAATCATAATGTGCTACTAATGCCATTATGATTTTGAAGGAGTCTTTACATGAGACCGGAGAAAAGGTCTCATTGTAATCAATCCCTTCTCTTTGCGTAAACCTTTGCCACAAGTCGCGCTTTGTATCTTTCTACATTCCCTTGGGAGTCAAGCTTTGTCTTGTAGACCCATTTACACCTCACTGCTTTGGCTCCTTTAGGAATAATTTCCAAGTCCTGCACTTTATTAGCCTTCATGGACCTCATTTCCTCTTCCATGGCCTCAAGCCATTTTGAAGAATTTTCGCTTCATGGCTTCTTCAAATGAGGTGGATCATCCTCCATTTGAAATTCTCTCAGATGATAAATCTGATAATCATCGAAATAGCTGATCTTCTTACTCTTTGAGACCTCCTGGGCCTCCTCATTTGGTACATCTTCTGCTTGAGGGCCGTTGCTCCCCTCATATGTGGCAATGGGTTCAGAGGATCTCAAGAACTGGTTGCTCATTCTCATTCATTGTTGCCACAGAGGAACAATAACAGTGCCGGCACCACAGTTGTCTTGCACCGCTTGCAACGACAAAGAAGCGGTGTGAAGAATGGCTCTTGAATCATCTGAGTGGGCGCATACGCCCGCTTCTCTTCAAGATCAATCTCTCGAGCTACCATGCTTCCTCATCATTTCATCCTCTAAGAAGACAGCGTGTCTCGCTTTCTACAAATTTTGTATATCCGTCTGACAAGAGAAACGAAAACCTTTTGATTTTTCAGTAGCCAATGAAATGGCAGCTACGCTTTGGGATCAAGCTTTTCAAGATTTGGGTTAAATACTTTAGCCAAGCAGACTCCCACACACGTAAGTGGTTTAGTGAGGAACTCTTCCGCCCACAACTCGCACGGTGTTTTGGGCACCGACTTACTAGGCACTCGCTGAGAATATGAATGGCGGTTTTCAACGCTCCATCCATAAACTCAATGGCGTGTGGAATAGCTCATCATGCTTCGCACCATATCCATCGTGGTACGGTTGCGCTCTTTCACTACTCCATTTTGCCGAGGTTCGCCGTGTAGAATATCGCCACTATGCCATTTTCCTGTAAAAACCTTGCAAAAGGTCCAGGAACTTGTCCATATGGGGTATGTCGACCGTAGTACTCCCCCCACGGTCAAAGCGGACTATCTTAATCTTTAAATCGTGTTGGTTTTCAACTTCAGCTTTAAATATCTTTAATTTATCCAAAGCTTCATTTCTTTCTTTGATTGGATAAATATATCCATAACGGAGTAATCATCCGTGAATGTTATGAACGAGTCATATCCATCTGCACTTTTCACAGAAAAGGACCACAAATGTCTGTGTGAATAATTTGTAGAACTCCTGTGCTTCTTTTGGCGCTCTTTCTTAATTTTCTTTACATATTTTCCTTTAATGCATTCTCTGCATTGTTCTAAGTCCGAGAACTCTAATAGAGGAAGAATATCATTCTTAACTAGTCTTTCTATTCTCCTCTTGAAATATGGCCTAATCGATGCTGCCATAATTTCGACGACGCATCTAGAGTTCTCTTTCGCTTTCTTGTTTACATTCATAGACGAGGATTCATTTACTTTCGCACGCGACGCTCCCATTATCGCATACGACATTCACATCATCACGTAATGATAACAAATAAAGCTCATTTTGTAAGATGGCAAAACCAACACATTCTTTATTAAACATTATTTCACACTTGCCATTTCCAAAATGACAATCATAACCATCATTGTCCAAACATGAAACACTAATCAAATTCTCTCAGAAAGAGGAACATAAAGAACATCTCTAAGTAAAAGAGTGAAGCCATCACTAGCTCTAATGAAAGATCGCCAATGGCTTCAACTTCAGCTTGACTCCATTTGCGACTTTAACACATCTTTCTTTTCTTTGCGTATTCCTCGTCAAACGGAATCCTCAGAAATTATTGGCAACATGAACAGTTGCACTGAATCAATCCACCAAGTAGATTTTGAATATTGTACATATAGGGACTCATTTATGAACGTAATGATGTTCTCATCTTTCTTTGACATAATCATTTTCAAGAAATCGACAATTTTTCTTGTAATGTCCCTTTTTCTTGCAATGAAGGCACCGATCTTTCTCCATCGTGAAATTTTGTTGCCGAGGACTTTCGAGGCTTTCTGTCTTTGAGGAGGAATGATTAAAGTTCTTTTCTTGTAGTCCTTCACATAGTTGATAAAACCACCATGTGAGGATTTAATTCTTTCCTCCTCTTGCACACACATAGCTATGCACTTTTCTAAGTCCCATTTCTGGTCAGATGTTGTAGTTGACAACAAAGGTGTCAAACTCTTTCGCAAGGAAGCAAAAATCAAATGAATAAGGAACTCATCCTTGAGAGCCAAATCCATTGGTTTAAACTTGGATGCCAAGTTGCTCATCCTTAGTATGTGCTCTCTTATGCCATCGCCACCACCAGTACCTTTCTCACACAAGTCGCTTAATCACCTATGTAGCATAAGTCTTTGAAGAGCCAAGAATTGACTCTTTATTTTCTCAAGGTACTGTGATGTTGTCACACTTTGCGATTGAGCCTACAATTGCAGTGCTCAATCGTGTTCTTTATCACACCAAACATTTCTTGTTGGCAAGTGACTCCACTTTTATGATCAAGATCATATGACATTTTTATGGGAGCATAGTCCTCTGTCTAGTCTACCAAGCAAAGATCACCTCATTTTCATCTCTCACCGGTGCCACAAGCTCTGTGGGACATGGTGTGGTGACTACCTAGTCCACCTCACCAAAATGAAGGCTGGTCAATCTTTTCTTCCATTCACCGTAGTTGTCTCCTTTGAGAACCGGATATCCCCGATGTAGCCCATCAAAGAGTATCCTCCCAAAACACAATTCATATACAAGGAGAACATTTAAACATAATAACAAAGAATCGCATATCTTGGTTTCAACGTTGGTTAAAATTAAAACATACAGCTTGTTTACACATTAAATCTACATCACCGCTGGGCGTAAATAGAGATAATGTATAAAACTCATCAATTAAAATTATAATATCTGTTATTATCAACGCTGGTCGAAAATAACAATATCATAATTCACAATACTAAAATTAAATTCTCCCGTTGGTTCAATTTAATTGAAAGAGTAATCAACATTAACTTTTGCAATGAAAAATACACCATGAAACAATTTCATGTATACATATATATACCTGAATATATGCATGACATATATGCGTCCAATCATCTCACTAAGTCTCAGATTAGAAACAAAAAAATATGCACTCCGAGCCCAAAATCCCATCGCCGATTCCCACGCGCACACCGGATTATCATTTTTTTATGTTTCCACAAGACCGGATGCACTCGCTTTCTCCACCTCCCACAAAAACCAGATCCCAACTCCATCCGCAAAAACGGATCCGAAAGCGCAGGGGCCGGCGGCGGAGGCCGCGCGCGCAGGGGGGGCGGGCGCAGGGGCGGGCGCGGGCGGCGCACGGCTGGGCTCGCAGGGTCCCGCGCGGGGCGGGTCTCGCGTGCCGAGAGCTCGCGCAGAGCGCGCGCGCGCGCTATGCGCGCAGCGGCAGCGGCACGGCCGCGGGCGCTGAGCGGCGGCGCCGAGCGCGCGAGCCGCAGTGGCGTAGCGACGAGCCGGCGCCGCCGAGACGAGGCGCCGCAAGACGCAAGGCTAGGGCGGCGCGGGCGCAGGAGCGCGCAGCGAGGAGCGCGCGGCGATCGAGGCGCGCGTGCGCAGCGGCGGCCGGTCCTGCCCGGCCCGGCGTCCGTAAGCAATTTTTTTTGGTTTTTATTTCCGATCTGAGACTAGATCCGTTGAATCCCCTCCTTCTAATTTCTAAACCAATCCAATCAGAGGTCCAGGCGGCCGCTCGATACCATTGTTAGGCCCTTTAGGATCATCTAGGTGTAGAAGAGAGGGGGTTCTTGCTTGGATTCGAGAGGGAAGTACCGACCGTCCGATGCATTGGAGGAGGAGCTGGCCATCACTGCTTCGTCGGTGAAGTCTGCGCACGGGCAGCGACGGTTGGGGAAGAGGAGGACGGTGGCGGCAGTGTAGATCCGGTGAAGAGGACGGTGATGGAGCTTCCGCCGCCCATCGCGCATCCTCTAGATCGGTCTAGGTTTGTGTCGGTGGGGATTTGCGCTCAAAGCCAACTCGTAACTCGAGCCGCCGGCCCCCACCCCTTTATTTATAGCGCAGCGCGACGGGGGCCCACCAGCCAATAGATGGGCTGGGCGCCCCCGATCAAGGCGCGGATCAAGGCCCCGATTAGCCGTTGGGCTAATCGGGAGAGAGATCAATCCAACACTCTTCTCCAGCGCAGTGTGGGTCGGCGAGAGGTCCATCGACGGTGACGACTGATTCGTGCTCCGCGTCGACGCCAACCCCTCCGCTCTGCACACCCGGAGCAGCGCCGATGTGGAGGTGGAGCCATAGGACGGGGCTGCTGGTCCGTCTGGAGGATAGGCCAACTCCTGTGCATCTGCCTGAAGACCAATACTGGCCACAACGCCGGCGAGAGCGTGTATTGGGAGACCTGCATGAAGTCCTCCATCGACGACTATCGCCCCATCAACGGCATCAACAGTGCTCACGCTGGCCGCACCGTCGTCTCGCTGTCCCGGTTCGGGAGCGCCGCCGGCAGCGAAGACGGCACCGACGCGCGCACAGCAAGAGGTTGTGAATGTACATAGAGGAGACGCAACATCGTGGGGCTCTCCATGGACTGCTTCTTGCCTACTGGACCTGCGGAGCCATCGGTGGAGCGTGTTGGGGATTGGACACTCAAATAAAGCAAAAAATAAGATTGGACAGCCCCGCTCGTTTCGATTTTTTTCAGTTTCAGCTTCTAACTTCAGTTTTTTTTTCCACTATTCAGTAATTCGTCTTTTTTTGATTTTTTTAGATTTTTTAGGCTTTTTTGCATTCTTCTTTTTTTCGTATTCCTTTGCATTGTTCGTGATGGGTTAACATATTTTTTCTATTTTTATATTTTTTAAATTTAATTATGCCCAAAAGCTAAATCACCATGATGAAAAAGCCACATGATGAAATTTCAGCTAAAAGCTAGAAGCCATCACTAAAACGAACGTCCTTGTTAGCAAAGCTTTGTACCGTGCTTTTATTGTTTTCTTGCTCACACACATCAGAAGCTTGCAAAACTTCATATATATACACCGCCTTTTATAGGCATAGCAACCGACTTACAAAGATATTTTACATAGCATGTCGCATATGTTGAGGTGTATATATTTGTCTGGCTATTCATGTGGTACAAATGGCAAGCTGCATGAATCATCAATCCAAAATACAGCTAAAATATATGTGCGCCCTTTTGAATTACAAATAGTTCATGGATGGAAAAAAGTCAAGCTTATGGACATACGCCCTACTCTCCTTTGAAGGCGCTGGCCTTCGCATCAACGCATTTGATGTACTCCTCTATAAGGTCCCTTGATCTATTCTTAGTCTCCTCATACTGACCCCCTCTTCCCAAAACTTGTGGAGCTTCTCCTCCTCCTATTTTGGTTTTCTCTCGCAATACTCCTCCACGTGTTTTTTGCGCAAAGCAATAGGTTCTGGACCAAGGAAAATAAGCTCCTCATCTTCTTTAGTCAACCAATAGCTCAATTTACATATTGATTTTTCCTATCATAGACAAACAAGTTAGCGATATTTTAAAGAAGTATGCTGAATATCTCGATAAAAATCTAACCTTACTATACACGCATTGGAAGCCAAATTGGGGGAAGACACAGCCGCCGCCAACTTGAGTGTAGAGAGCTAGAACATTGCAACAGCAACAAGGCCATTGAGTGTAAGCTAGAACGTTGCTCACTAGAGATAATACTGCTTTCTAAGCACACCCACGTCACTTGAATCATATCGTGGGTGTGTTTGGGGAAATGAGTATTACCTCTAGTGGTGGAATGTGCCCTAGTTTTATAGGTTGTTGGGGTTTTCGAAATAGCGAGAGTAAAATTTAGTGAAGGCAAGTGCACTCATATCCACAAAGGTATCTTTGGCTATAGAATCGGTCAATAATTTTATCAATTTACTAAGAAAAGTTGATGTATGTTGCCAATTCAGTCTTAAAAGGTGGTATGGTGTGGTCATTTTGATCTGAATAGCTGGTGTCTTAGTGCTAGTGTAGTCACTTTGGTGTGAAAAGCTAGAGGCACCAAGTTCTCACTAAAAAGGCTATAGATTTGCCCTTTAGAAGCTACAGAGAGTAGGTGTGTATTATGGAGTGTTCAATTGGCGATTTCATCTTCTGTCGTCGTTTGAAGTTGTAGTTTGAAACGATGATAAAGAGTGGATTCTTTTGGACTATGTATTATGGTGTAAATTTTTTAATTCTAACTGTTCGCGAGAGGTAATACACAGAGAAAAATAATCGCATACGATTTTAACTAGTGTAGCTGAACTCAGACACTTTTACTACAATCTTCCGTTAACTCTATCTTGAAAAACACACCATTTAAATATTAGTTATCTGAACACATATAAAACAAGCCGATTTGCGTCCTCCCGTAGGCACCCAGAGCCTCTCACCGAATCAAATGGCAATAGGTGCCTTAGAACGTCACCGGGGTGGGGGGGGGCGTTGGGGTTGGGAAGGAGTGTATTTCAACGCAGTGAATTTCGACGACGAATACGCCTTCTCGTGCAGAGCACACACGTGATAGATAGGCTCTGAGCTAGAGAAGGTTGGAGGTACTGGACTGACTGTTTCTTACGGAAGCCAAAATCATGGTTCTGCACCCATTTTAACGATTAAGATGAACCACCTCTTGTTGCGTGAAGTCCAAGGAGCGACATCAGTGCATCTCAATAGAAAAGCTTGTGCATTGTGTGTGTATGGTGTACAGTGTGTGTGTATGCTTGTGCATCTACCTTGTAATCTAAATAAAATGGTCAAAACGGGCCCAAAGAACCTTCCACCAGATAGTACAATATCCATCATCAGTTCTTTGCAAACAG
Source organism: Melocanna baccifera (assembly GCA_036346265.1). Lineage (NCBI taxonomy): Eukaryota > Viridiplantae > Streptophyta > Magnoliopsida > Poales > Poaceae > Melocanna > Melocanna baccifera. The sequence goes on along the minus strand of CM070688.1, from coordinate 9,119,299 downwards.
TTTGGAAGCAGCATTATCAGCAACACACAACATAAACATTAAACGTACAATAATCATAGTATCATTTCTGCATTCCCGATAAGGGCACCAACCTGAGTACATGCACTAGTTTGATGCCAGCATGCACCTCTTGCCAGACCAGTACCTCTCCACATCCCACAGTTAAAATTGAAGAAAAAAGCTTCTCCAAAAACATGAACGAAAATGCAATATGACATGGTTCTTTCTACAAGAGCAATAATCTTCTGCGACCTAGATTAAAATCAGGGACATTATTGCCCTGCCCTTAGAAGAAGATAGTGGATACCCCCATAGCGAAGCACCCGAATGCTACCCAGGGGCTCAACGCTCACCTGATAAAGAAAAACGAGAAAAGAGTGAATTACAAACACTTAACAAAAAGGAGCATTAATAGCAAACACAATGTAATTTAGCAGCATTATATGTTATTGTTAAATAAGCTTGGCACATCAAAACAATATCAATCAAATGAAAGTATGCGCCATATGTTGAACATAGAACAACCATGGCTTTATGGCTTTGTGCTAAAAAAATACTCCATTTATACACAGCAGTGGAAAACCCAATGTACAGATATCCTGGGACGGGAAAAACATCAGAAAGCAGGAATCAACTGCTGGTTTCTGAATTTCTCAATGAAGGCTGGTATACAGCTTTCCAGAGCTGAGTTTCCACTAATAAATACTTAGTTACAGTGAATAGGTTGTAGATGATTCTCACTGATTCAGTTGGTCTTTCATAAAATATCTACGAGTAAATATGCCCTGCACTCATTGACTTCGCCCAGAACTTGGAAACTACCATCGCAATCAAACCTCGCTCAATTTAATACCATCGCGAAAGCCAAAAATTCTGGAAAATGCCATCACCATCACGTTTTCCGTTATTAGGGTTCAAATGACCATTCTGCACTGTACATCTCTCTCCATTTTCTCAGCATTCAATCCTAGCAGTGCAGATGTGCATCTCGTTTCTCAGTTGTAGAATGTAACTTAAGTGCTTACCTCTTCGGTTGACAAATCTTGTCCCTAGATTCAAATCAAAAGCGATCTTGGCTGTCCTCAATCTCTACAGGTTCTGTTTCTTCTAGCTGCAGTCAAAATCAATAGAAGCAGTCAAAATCCCCAATTCATTCGACTCCCATAGTTCCATCATGCCTAGCACCATCGTTGCATGCGAATCGCTACCATCATGCTCTCCCACCACCAGCAATCAACTAAAATTGATTCCCCATGTCGCTTCTGAGGCGCCGACGGAACACAGGACTGATGGGGAATCGCCGTGCATTGCACAACTCCAGCGCCCACATCTTCCGCAACACCAGTGTGAGGTCCAACTGCCCTCCAGCCTTCGCTGAGTAAGGATGACCAGCGGTCCTCTGCACTCTGCAGCCACAGCAACCGGCGAGATAGGAGACAGTGGCAGCACGTTGGTGTTGGTCGCTCCTCAGCCTCCCCAGCGCTTGCCCACCTCAGCACGATTGGGGGTTGCAGTTGATGGCGGCGGGAGGCATGTGGTGGGGTCCTGCAGCCGGAGGTGGCGGTAGGCGCATCGTGGGGTTTCGTGCCAGCAGCCAGTGGTGGCAGGATGTGCACGAAGAGGCTGCAGCCCATGGCAGGGGGTAGCAGTGGGAGGAATAGAAGGGAAGAGAGAGAGACGGGAAGAAGGTGAGGGACAGTAATGCCATTTCTGAATTTCTCTCACTCCTAACTGGATGATAACGATGGGTATGGATGGAAAACATAATGGCAGTGGCATTTTCCAGTATTTTTGGCTGTCCACCTCCTTCGTGATGGTAGTTTCCAACTCCACAACGAACTCGACGGTACGGAGCAAATTTACTCAAGTACATAAGTTCATTTGTCCAGGCCTGATCAAATTCAAATATAAAGTTAAGGTTTCTAGACAAGAGTAACCAGAATCTTGGATGAAACCTAGTAGAAACTGGCAATAGTTGTAGGAATGGTCTGGGACAGGTAAAATTTTACACAAACTGAACAGATTCAAATGTCTTCACAAGTTATAAGTGAGCTCCATCCTCCAGCTCATTTCATACTTACGTTTTTTCTCCCATGTGAAACTATTTGCTTTCATGTAAAATTCTAAAAGAAGGTGAAAATAATAGATATAGTAATTCACATAAAAACAAAAATAAAAAGGTTGACTACTTGCTCAAATGATCAGCATTTATGTAGTGTTCGTGATAATATCTAACTGCATGGGCAGAACCAAGAGGTTTTGAGTGAAATAAGAAAAGCTGCAGTTTAGAAGTTGATCGCACATCCAACTAGGCCATTTAACTTTCACGTATCACCAGTAAATTTTTAGTGCGCTTTCACTATCCTTGTTCCATATAAAAGCTCTGAGTACAGATACAAGTCTCTAAAGAATAAAGTAATTAATCCGTATGTATCTAACAGAAATTATTTCATGAATCGACATGAGGACCATGACAATGAAGACTACAGACAACGCAACAAAGCACCGACAGGTAGAACCTGACTTTTTTGCTAAATAAATTCGATATACCATGATGCCAAGTTTTAAGTTAAATTTTGCAACACTAAAAATAGATTTATCCATTACAGATTTAGAACAAAATCTGGACAGGACTTGAAAAGATAGAGAAGATTAATCTTGCTATCATTTTTCTTTTAAAAAAAGGAAACTAAAAGGATATATGAAATGCATGGAATTTAACATTCTTCTTTAAAAAATGTAGTGTTTAACAACAATAAGAACTATGCTAAAAATGCAGATAATTCAGCTTTCTGCAAATTTTATTTATTTTCAAAATTCTAATAAGATAAGAAGTGCAAGGAATTTAAGAACATATTCTATAGAGAATACAGTTTCACCAAGAATAAGAACTGCTACTAAGCATCAGAAGTAAGCAGTAAACAGAACATAAGCTGTTAACACCTTGAACCTCAGCCAACGTTTACAATACAGGTTGATAGATGAAACATGGTATATAAACCGAGTCACTGACAAATTGAAGGAGCTATACAATGTGCAGCAGGTTTCATCACATTGGAAACAAACTAGCTTAGTATTTGAGCTGGAAGCAGAAAAGGAACCGTACCTATTCTGGCTGCTTTCCAAAAGAAACCACGGAATCTGTCAGGAGAAATTGTGTAAAAAAGAGTATCAGCAAATTTAATAATATTTACAGTTTACAACAAAGAAATAGTACTGAGAATATCCTTTCAGTCCTATGTTTGCTCTAAATTTGACAGGGTCCATAGTGCATAGGCCTTTCAAATTTAAGAAATTTTAAGAGCTATTTGTATATAAGTACAGATGGCAGAAAGGGCATCTACATTGTTGTTGTCTATTAGGTTGTTTTTGAAACATTCACATCATCTAGAGACAACATAAGAGATAATCTCACCAATGCATTGGCTCTAACTAGTCCTTTGGGACCAACCCCCATGCACTCCACATCACCTTCTGTCTAAATTTTTAATCGTATTTCCTTCCACACTCCTCGCATCAAAATGTGTGTCCTAAACAACCTCCATTGCAATGCAATTTTTAGCTATCTCTTTCACCTATGTTCTTGTGCCCAAGTTATCTCTTGCATGAGAGGCGGCTCAATTCTTCATGTTCCCCCTCTTTTGGATCAAATCTTCATGTTCCCCCTCTCTCCTCTATATCACCAAAAATCATAGGTGGCATGCTCCCACTCCAAACGGCTTTAACTTCTGGCTTATGGTTTTTTATCTTTTTTCTGGTTTTTCAGCTTTTTTGGGGGCTTTTTTGCCTTTTCTTTTTTTCTCCCTTATTCTTTTGTATTGTCCGTGCTGATATAACGTTTTTTTATTTTTTTTTTAATATTTAATTACACGGAATAAGTCAACAACAGCTACAGTGAAAACTAAGCCATAAGCTCCAGCTTATAAGCCACTTAGAGTAGGCCAACCATATGTTCCTGTATGAACAGTACTTAAAACACCTCTGCATATCAAATCTATGGCCAAGAACAAGCTATTCCATAATACATTTGGGGTGGGGTACTATGAACTGCATTGGTAAAGTAAAAGGTAACCAAACTAAGACAAGAACAAACTAGTTTTGTAATTCTTCCACATTGAGCTTCATCTTTATCAGAGGTTGCAATGGACTCTGAAGCGCACGGTTGGACATTTGCAGTTCTAAATTAAAATACCCTAGACCCAATAGTTCCATGCTGCATTAATGCAGCCCCTCCAAGAACCCAAGTTTCACTGGAATCGCACAGGTTTCTTCATACTGATTTCGCCTGTTCAAGTATTTGCTTTTATGACACTAAAAATACAAATTGAGCAGATCGGAGAGAGCATAACGAAATCCCCCCAAGTATTTTGCAGTTTGGGAAGAAACGGCAAACAAAAAAGAAAGTTACCCGGTGCGGTTGTTGAGGATGGCAGGGAACTGCATCTTGATGTAGGTGCAGGTGCAGATCACCAGCAGCACCACGATCAGGAACGAGTTGAAGTTGAACAGCGCCGACTGAAATCAAACCAAGAAGCACCAGTTAGATTGCCAGATCCATCAAATTTGTTGAGGTGAATGAGCAGGAAAAGGAGGTTCTTGGGAGAGGAGGGGGAGCTCGGGATCTTATTACCATGGCGCTCACCTCCTTCCCAGGTCGCGGCGGTGGTTTCTTCTCTTCCACGAGCTGAGTTGCCGGATGGGAAAATGGACGCAGTGAAGGCGATTCGGGAATCTGGATCTACAGGCTTCCATATGGACGCCATTGTCCTGGCCTGTGTGTGGCCCATGAAGTGTACGACTTGTTGTGGCCTGGAGTCCGGGAGAATCAGTTTGGGCCTGAATGTCGCTGCGACCGCTGTTTCGTCCTGCCGTCGTCGTCGGGCCTTCCGCCGAAGTCGCCGCGGAGGGCACCGCCGAGGCCGCTGCTGGGGTCGCCTCTCGTTGCCACCGTCGATCCTGTCGTAGCCGACTCCGATGTCCCAGTTGTGGCTTCCGTTTCGATCGAATTCTTTTGGTTAGTTTCTGTGAGACGAGAGGTTTTGGGAAAAATTATATTAGAGCCAAATCTAGCCATAACCTTCTTATTACATATCAAGGACTTCAATCCTTTAGTAAGAAAATATGCCAATTGTGTTCCAGCGTTGACATAGTTTAACTCCAAAATTTTTGTGTCGGTCTTTACTTTGATGAAAAACGATCAATCTCCACATGCTTAGTCCTCGCATGTTGAGATCTAAACCAAAGGCCTTTTCCTAGATCAAGATCACAATATCCTTCTGTTCTTCTACTTTGGTATGACCCGAGATCTAAAGCAAAGGCCTTTTCCTAGACCGCCTTTCGTATCTCAATATTCTCAAAGTTGTCTCCCAATGCTCACTTCTAGGATCAAGCATGTATCTACTCAAAATGCTTCTAATGACCCTACCATATGCCTAGATGAATCAATCAATGATCCATTTTATGAAGGAGTCAATATGGGGTCGCCGATCTTCTCAACATAGAATCAAGGGTACTTATGTAAGGCTTGTTGAATCGTAGTGATCTTCCGTTACCAATACAAGGATTAGCACTTTTAATTTGCATTAACACACACATGTTGATCTCATCGACCACCAAAGTGAAGATCAATTGTGCTCTCAATTCCCAATGAAAAGATTGAATGGTCTTGGAAGAACTCCCAATTCCCACAAGTGAATTCCCCATCGCTTGGAAGAACAAGATTATTGCAAAGCAACCTGTAGTTTATTATCAAAAGTGATCTAATGGATAGAAGGGGTGTTGGGGTATTTATGGCGCCCTTCCCATAGCATGCATAGCTTGGCTAAGTCTGAGTTTGAGCTGGTTCGACCAAGGTGGCCAAATCAAACCCTAATTAGATTTTAGAGGCCAACTCAACTTCATATCTATTGTTCAGACTCAATTCCTAAAACAACCAATCGGACTCTTGATCAAAATGGGATACATGACTGAAAAAAGTTGTTTTCAGTCAAAATATTTGGCACACATGCCACGGTCTTGATCATATGTGATGCGACTGGTTTTTGTGAGGTTCCTTGAAAACTCGTTGGTTCTTAGGAGAACTCTCAAAACCAGCTCTCTTTCTTGCTTACCACGGCTTCTCTTGGTTTGGATTATCTTGGGCTAGTGTGTAGCTTCCTTCATGAGGATGGGCCTAGTCTCCATGTAGTTGGGCCTTCTCCTTTGTACAACTGCATGGGCTAGCTCCCGATCGCATGGGCTTCTCCTTAGATGATGGTTGCATGGGCTTGAGCTCCTGGTCATGGGCTTTCCCTGGGCTAGCCGCATGAAACCTCCTTCTTGGCCACTTGGGCCATAGCCACTTTGCTTGTCACATGGGCCATGGTGATTGCTTGAGTATCCTCCTCTTGCTCTCTCTTGGCTTTGGCAACAAAGGTGGCGCCTCTTCATTGTACTTCTCCATTGCTTTGGCCCCAGCCTCCCTCTCCTCCCCCTCGGTTCCAAAGTCATTACACTTGTTAAACCTGAGAATGCACAAAGTATTGGTATGAGGTAGTATCCAATTCTCATCAAAAGGAAAAGGAAACTCATTAAGAAACACAAACACTTGTTGGTTTAGAAGTTTGGATCTTGCTCTAATCATTGGATCCTTAGGCATATAATGAACATTGTCCTTATGCACACTTGGAGAGTTGAAAGATGTAGTAATAGGGATGTCCTCATCATCCTCCCCTCTTGAAAAGAAGTCATCCTCGACTCTGATCGCCTTGTCCAAAGAATGATGATAAATCAAGAACATTAAAAATAGTACTTGCCCCATAATAATCACTGGAAGCTAAATTTTGTAAGCATTGTCATTAATCTTAGCAAGCACTTTAAAAGGACAATCACTACGAGGCATCAACTTGGATTTATACTTCTCCGTAAAGAGCTATTTGCGAAGGTGAACCCACTCCAAGTCACTAGGTTTAAATACCATCTTCTTTCTTTTCTTGTCTATCGCATGAGAACATACATTCTTCTCAATTACCTCTTTAGTCTTCTCATATAGTTCCTTCACAAAATCATCATGCTTAGAAGCCTCCATATTTGCACATTCTATGGTAGCAAGTCAAGTGGTATGATCGGTTTGAAGCCATACACCACCTCAAGTGAACACAATTCAGTAGTAGAATGCACCGCCTTATTATATGCAAATTTCACAAGCAATAGACACTCTTCCCATTCTTTTAAGTTCTTTTTTATCATTGTTCATAGCAGCATAGAAAGTATTCAATTCACCACATTCGTTTATCCATCGGTTTGTAAGTGATAAGTTGTTGAAAAGAACAGGTTTGTCCTAAGGTTGGCCCACAAAGTCTTTCAAAAGTAGCTCATAAACTTGGTATCAAGATCTGAAACGATTGTTCTTGACACGCCATGCAATCTCATAATTTTCCTAAAAAAATAAGTTAACTACATGTGACACATCGTTGCTCTTATGACAAGAAATAAAGTATGCCATCTTAGAAAATATATCCACTACAATAAAAACAGAATTCTTCTCCCTCTTAGTCCTAAGTAATCCTAAAATAAAATCCATGTTAATATCTTCTTAAGGTGCACTAGGAACTGAAAATAGAGTATACAAATTATGTGAATTAAGTTTCGATTTAACTTTATAGCATGTGATACATTGCTGAACAAAGTGTCCCATCAATAGAAGTGTCTCATCCTTGGTCAATAGAAGTGATCGACCAACATCATATAGGTTTTCTCTCTTTCAAAATGTCCCATCAATCTCCCAGCATGAGATTCCTACAAAATAGCAAACACATGGACGAACTGAACAAATAGCTTATTAGCACAAAATAAAAATCTAGATGATTAGATGTTCAAATATTTGATTCAATAGTAATTCATTCAATTATGCTTAATCAAACAATTCATTCAATTGTACTTTATTTAGTTATTTAATTTATTTGTGGAATATGTGTAATGTTTGTTATGTGCTATATATGTGATCCGCTTACTTATTTTCAAAAGATATGGCTAATATTGCCTAAGGCTAACCAAAAAATAAAAAATAATTTAGCTATTTAAATAATTATCATAGACGGTTTGTAATACTAAACCGTCTATGATATATAAAATATCATAAACGGTTATTGGTATTAACCGCCTATGATATGTAAAACATCACGAATGGCTATGTTTAAGAACCGTCAGTGATATATGACATATCACATATGGTTTTTGGTATTAGTCATCTGTGATATATCTAATACCATAGACATCTATATTTAAGAACCATTTGTGATATCTAATATATCACAAATGGTTTTTTTTGAAAAACCGTCTGTGTTGTAACTTATCATGGATGGTTTGAGAGCCGTTTAGGATAACTGCCTGTTATAGGCAGTTATCATAGACACATAAATTTAGACGGTTCAGAAACCGTCTGTGATGAGGGTATAGAACTGTCTGTAATGACCCTTTATGTGATAGTGAATAGATCTAAGTCGGACTAGTTTATTCCAATACATTAGGTGTGCGACCATTTATATTTATATATACTCAGACCTGACTATGAAACTCCCATGCATACATAAAGATCAAATCGAATGAACCTTACACAACATGAAATGCGACTAGATCCCAACTAAATTTGACCATCTTGTAACTACTTACAACCAGGACATAAACTTCTAAGGCTAGGTTGTAACTCTTTATGCCTAAGTCTCATGTACTGGTTGTATGCAATGGAACTCGCCAAAAACTAGCATAATAACTAGTCATATGCATACTAACCACCCTTTGTCCGATGATATGTACCACCCTTAGACAAGGCAATCCTTTCTTGATCTAGTAGTGGATCACTCAACTTGTAGTTGACTTCTCAACCACATACGACATAGTCATAAACTTCAGTAATCCAACTATATCGATGGGTCTAGAGATATCTCTCCCATCATATAGAAAGGGCCGACAAATTCCATCTTGACCAATCACATTCCTCCTCATGATTCATGGTACAATGTTCTTTGTGACAATCTAGTCAAGGAGTAGCGTTTGATAACACTAAATGCACTAATCTGCATGTAGGAAACCGTGATGTTGTCAAGTCTAATGATCATACAAAAATATTGCTTTAGATCAACTGACATCTTCATCCAAAGAATAGCCAAGGTCAGTTCATTGTCCCTCCCAGACTAATCTATAAAAAAACTAAAATTAAGAACAAAGACTAGCATGTGAGGATCAGATATAATCACCACGATTAAAATGACTAGCTTGAATGATATATGGCATTGAGATAGATCAACAATATTTGCACAACTAGACAATCAAATAGTGGAAGTAGAAGGTGGGAACAAATTAAGAACAATCAACTAGAATGTCTAGAAGAAACCTTGGCGACTAATCGTCGACTAGTGCTAAACTAATCCTACTTCTAAATACTAGAAAACATGGCTTTGACCTCACCAGAGCCGTGAGTGAGAACCCAAAGATTGGATGTTTCGTAGGGGATCTCTTGGGTCTTATTTAGTGATTTTTATAGTACATTATACTGGTAGTAGAAAGGTGATAGTAGAAATAAAATTTGATCATTAATTTGTAATGGTATTATAGACTTTTGGTTTCTTCCTGACGAGGATTTTGCTAGCAAAATTGGCACAAAACTCCCATTTCATCAAATCCACGAGCCGGAACCCCTCGTGTGATCATGGAAACATGCGAAGAAAAGTGCCATTCCCACGTAATTAAAATAGTAGAGCAATCAACCATGGTTGTATGTACTACCACTCACCTCAGGGTGTCCTCAACTTCAGAACTCACGAATAGATGATCAGCACAGCTGCGAGCCAGCAGTCAACGGGCGCAATCGATAGACCGCGTGACGAAGTTAGCATCAGAGCGAGCGTGGTGGTGTTCACGGTGAGCAGCTGTTGCATGTGCCACACCATGACATCCCTCCTCGGTGACCTCGGTGTCAGCGCGACTGTGTACGAGCTAGACAATGACCCCTGGGGCAGGGAGATGGAGAGGCAGCTTGTCAGGAAGCTTGGCCACAGCTCGCGCGGTCATGCCCATGGTGTTTATCGGCAGCAACCTCGTAGACAACACCAACAAGATCATCTCTCTGCACCTCACTGACGAGCTCATCCCCATGCTCAAGAGCGTCGGTGCGCTCTGGCTGTAGAAGAACATGTATATGTTCATGCATGCATGTTCATACATGCAATCCTAGCTTTGATCCAATGTATGTACATCAATAATCAAATAATAGAGCTAGCAAGAAAAATCGATGTAGAAGTAAGGCCATGGCTGATTTTCGCAGCCTAGCCTCATGTACAGATCCTAACTAATTTGAACTATTGGATCGTAAAGATTATACGGCTCATATTCATTTTAAGGTACCGTAAAAGAGCTCCTTATTTATAGCATGAAGGGACTGTGAGTTGTGAATGTTCACCGTTGAGTTTGGAAACAACCGGTATGTTTTTGTATAAGTCAGATTGTCCTTCAAATTTGAGTTTGTTTGAATTTCCTTTTGCAGTTAAAGCCTTTCAAAGCATTAGTCTTCTAAGCTCCAAATTAAGAAAATAAATAGTCTAAATCATACAGATCTACCACTTTGTAAACATGACTGTATTTTGAAAATGCCATCTTGGATTGTATTGAAATTTACTCGCTTTTTCCTTGGACTCCTCTTAACACCTCGGATTGCGAGGCCTATATGTCCGACGTATGAAACTCCAAATTAGGTACATGAGCCACGTAAATTCATCTAATCAAAACACATTTAGGGCTCCATATAACTTTCTATTTGTGTATAATCCCATATGAAGTCGTTTAGGGCTCAAACACGCATTGTACATCGACTCTTCTCAGTTTCCTTATTCTTCACCTTTCTTTTCTTCCTTTCTTGAATGCAATCATCTCGAAGCAAGGAAATAAGTTTCATAACTCATTTTTATCTCCACCGTTGAGTTTAACAATGAAATTGGTGTACACGTAATTGTCTTCACATCATCATCATCACCAACTCGTTGAGATTCGGTGTATCCTTCATAACTTTTCCGTCTGACCTCCAAATTACGAAAATGATATATGCATTTCGATTGTCTTGACAAGAGCATCATGATAAGAGTCTCTAAATTGATATTTCAAGTTGTCTTGGTCAGTCAAAGAATGAGAGAGGTATAGAACGAGAGAATAGAGCTTGAATCCAGACGGGATGAGGACAACGAGTGGTTGCTGGAGTTGGTCGGTGGAGATCATGGTGGCTTGGCATGCAGGCAGCTTCTCATTGGCGGGTGGTGACCTCTCAACAGGAGGATGTAAAGAGAGAGATGGGAAAGAGTGTAGGGAAGATTGGAAGAGAGAAGGAGAAGTGATCCAGTGTGAACCACACTCCAAAGCCATCTTCAGAGGCGAAGTGATCCAGTATTACAAAACCAGGGGTTTAAGTGAGCCAAATTAAAGTTCAAAGAGTTAGCGGACATTCCTTTAAGTAAACTAGACTTTTTTTCTTTGTATAAAGAACAAATGATCTTTCGTTTGTACTTAGGGGCAAAATTAGGCTCATGGCAACAAAGGCTTCAGCCGAGACATAAAACAATTGTTAGTATATAACCCAGATATATATATAGCCCAACCCAGAAGTAATTCAACCCATACTCCTCCCACAACCCAACCCATGCCCTCCGGTCCTCCCAGCCTCGAGCGCTATGGCTTCAATCTAGAATCTACAAATCGAAATCCAAATGTGAATCGATAGATAGGAGGGCTCAATATTAGGGGGAAAATTAGAGGATAGAGCGTCATCGCGATGAGCGCGACGGAGAAGAGCCCGGACGGGGAGGAGTCACCACGTGCAGAGGCATTCCTTGAGATCCTCGGCCACATCCCACCGGGGGAGGTGGAGGCGGTGCTCTCCTCCTGCGGCATCGGCCCGACGGTAGAGGTCGTAGAGCAGGTGCTCAAGTCTTGCATTTGCTACTCCCGCCTCAAATCCGCCGTCTGCTTCTTCGTCTAGGCGGGGCGGTCCGTCAAGCATGCCGCCTACGCCTGGAACCTCCTCGTCGACATCCTCGGCAAGGCTGCCATGTTCGAGCCCATATGGGACGCTATCCGCTCCATGAAGTAGGAGAACGAGGGACTCCTCTCCATTGTCACCTTCACCTCCTACTACACCTGCGGTAACCTCAAGGACGTCGCCATGGCCTTCGACGCCATGGAGCAGTACAACGTGTAGCAGACACCGCCGCCTCAACTCCCTCCTCTCCGCTATGTGCCGCCAGGACACCCACACGTAGGCCGCGCAGAAGCTATTCGACTGCACCAAGGCCGTCGTCACGCCGACGCGGACACCTTCGTGATACTGTTCAAGGCGTGGTAGAAGGAGGGGAACGTCCAGTGCGCCAAGACCACCTTCGGCGAGATGGTCATCCGCGCTAGGTGGGACGCTGGCAACATGCCTACGTACGACGCTCATGCGCGGGGACCAGTTCGAAGAGGTGCTAAGTTCCTGCAGATGATGCAAACAAAGGGCTGCCTACCGGGGCTTAAGTTCTTCGCAAACGTGATCGACCTCGTCTCTTGGCAGCGCGACTATGTAAACACTATTGCTACCTGGAGGCAATCATGAAAGATTTGTTAGTGATATGCTCTAGAGGCAATCATGAAGATGATTGTATCGCTTCTATATTTATGATCTTTTGAATAATATATTATTTTATCCCTTGAATAAATATCTTTTATATTGATCAACAAGTATGCGACTTATTCGTGAAACTCTTTATTTATGTTTTTGATATTATTCTAAATTATCTCTGATCTTATATCATTATGTATGATAATTATGATTTACAGATCAACACATATATTGATCGATGATCATGTTTCACAGATCATGGATATGGGATATCAAATCAATAATGTGGACACATGTTAGAGAACATGATGTTGAATTGACCCACCATGAGACACTGCAGTAATTGTTATATTTTGAAGTGTCATCAGTTGGTCTCATATATAATATATGTAGGATCCTTAGACCTGAGATCATCATTATTTTCTACATGTGTAATAATTTACTTAGAGGTTATCAAACACTACTTCGTGACTGGGTGATCATAAAGGTAGCTTTCGGGTTTATTATGAAATATGTAGAAGAATATGAGCGATCAAGATGGAATTTACCCCTCCTATATAACAGGAGAGATATCTCTGGACCCCTCGATGTGGTTGGATTAAGGAAGTGCATAGCCATGCTGAATGTGTTTGAAGAGTCAATCACAACTGAGTAATCCATCACAGATTCGAGTGAAAGATCGACTATCATAGGATGGCACGCTTCTCACCTTGAGTTCGATCTAGTATCATGAGGCAAAGGGATCGGTACATAAGCATTATATATGTTCGTTCGATATGATCTTTATATATATATTTGGGGGTCGTTATGTCCTACTAGGGACCGCTACCGACCTATGGACCGAAAAGAAGTTTTCGGCCCATGGCCAAATGTATATGAACCCACAAGGTCACACACTTAATGGGTTGAAATAATAAGGGCCTGGATGATAGTTTTCGAGTAGAATTCGATCTTCACTCATATCGGATAAGGATCCGATTAGAGGCTATAAATGAGAGGTGCGAGGGCTGAGGGCGACATCCCAAAAACCCTAGCCGCCACCTTTCATAACCCTTGCCGTGCATGCTGGTACTAACACATCGACGCACGGTGTTCCCTCCCTAGACGTGTGGACCTCGGTAGAGGCGCTGCTACGACTGCGGCGCTGATCGAGATGATCGCAAGGAGGAGACGATTGACCGGAGGACGATCGACTACCTTCGCTACACCGAGGCGCTCTTCGTTGAATCGGCTGCACTACGTGTCTAGTGGTAATGATCTATGATCTTTTTACTCGCATAGCTTCCTAGTTTACGCGGTAGAATTTTTTAATTCGCACTAGTGTAACCTACCCATATCCCAACAAGATTTTTGTGCTATGCATTTGTATTGTTATATCTCAAATTATTTATTGATGTTCATATTTTGTGAATTGGAATTTATGAATAGTATGAATTATGTAGTCCATAACTAAAAGTAGCGACCGAGGGAGACAAGGAATAATAGAATATATAGCATTCGTCAAGGTAATCTTATGTTCTCGCTCTCTTGTAGCTTGTCTATTTTTTAATTTTTAAATACATATATACTTGTTGTATCGCCGTATCCTTATTTTTGCAAAATATCTCGCAATATTTTCGTATCCTTGTTTTTTTCATGTTTTTCTTATTATGTTGTATATTAAAACATTGAGCTAAAGTTTCATATTAATGATGTATTTGTGATATACTTGTCTTATGCTGTTATGTGGGTATAAATTGACGTTACTTCTAAGCTATTAGCCTTTTATAGTTTAGTCTAGGGTGCGATAAAATTTTAAATCCATCACTGTTTGCACTATATTCTTAAAATAAAAGCTTTGGAATTACACTTGGAAAAATACGCAGCTTTTAAAAACCTGGAGTACACATCATTTTTTAAAAGTGTACCATTATAGATAATGTAGGTTATTAGATATTTAGATTCTATAATTCGCTTCTACTATTGGATTCTATGGAAGCATTTAATTTTCCTATTCTATTCAAGAAGTAGACAATGGTAAGTTCTTTTCAATTTATGATTTATGATTTTTTTTTGAATAAATAAATGAGACAGTTTATCAGTCGTCTTTTTAAAGCGATTTATCAAAATCATCTTTTCAAAATAGCTTAACAATATTTAATTTATTCATATAATCACTTATACTATAATTAAAAATTATAAACCATAAATATAAATTATCGGTGTAGCCACACGCCAAATAACACCTTGCAGACTCGCATGATACAAACTAAGCACCCAAACGATAACCACCAAATTAAAGCTCAAAGGGCTAGCGGACATCCCTTTACTTAGGAGTAAACTATACTTTTTTCTTTGTATAAATAGCAAATGATCTTTCGTTTGCACTACATTCTTAAAATAAAGGCTCTGGAATTACACTTTGAAAAATATGCAGCTTTTAAAAACCCGGAGTACACATCATTTTTTAAAAAGTGTACCATTATAGATAATGTAGATTATTAGATATTTAGATTCTATGATTCACTTCTACTATTTTATTCTATAGAAGCGTTTTCCTATTCAATTTAAGCAGATAATGGCATGTTGTTTTTAGCTTATGATTTATGGTTTTTTTCCAATAAATAAATAGGACAGTTTCTTAATTATCTTTTCAAAACAGTTTATCAAAGACATTCTTTTCAAAACGGTTTATCGGTATTCAGTTTATTCTCACAACCATTTGTACTATAATTAAAAACTATAAACCATAAATATAAGTCATCAGTCGCAGAAAAAAAAACATGCCCAATAACAACATTACATGACTCCATTACGAGACAAACTAAGCACCCAAAGCATGACCATCAACATGGTATAGTGGCCATCGCCAAATCTGAAATCCAGCCCTCATAACAGATAAATAAAATAAATCTCCTTTTTAAAAAGAATAAATAAAATAAAATGTCTGCAGGCCCAACAGAGTGACAGCCACTACTAATAGCTCTCAACGCTCCGACAACCCTATTCTATTATACGCCTTAACCATATTCCACCCTGCCGCCTGCTCCTCTGCCCCCACCTCCTCGCCGCCTCCGTCGCCGCGACGCCTGATCCGAGCAATGGACCTCGACTCCTCCGACGGCGACGCATGGCTCCTCGACGCCCTGGCCACGTCGCTCCTCTTTTCGGCCGCGTCCCCGTCGCCGTGGCCGTGCGGCGACCAGCATTCCTCCTTGCCGATGGACTCGGCCGCCGTGGACAACGCCCCGGCCACGCGCTCCGGTGAGCTCTCCATTTGATTCGACCAGTAATTTGCTTGTTTCTTTCCCTATTGTGCCGTGCAGTACGGGGCGATTAGCGCGAGGAGGGTCTTGTGATCGCGACGCGTTCTTATCGCGATCCTATACTAGTTTACTATGCGTCGCAATCTAATGTTTTCTTGGATTCGTTTGCTTGTACGACATGCGGGCGATCAGCGCAAGTATCTTGTGATCGCGACGCGTCCTTGTTGCGATGCTAGTTTTTTTTCTTTTTTCTTTGCGTTATTAATTTGGTTGGTGCCAACAAGGCAAAGCTTTTGTCGTTGACTTGCCGTGGCGTTCTCAGGGTTATGCCGGCCGATTTTCGGAAAAATCGGTTCTATCGGGAGAATACGGTCCGGTCTCAAATATTTCGGTCAAATTTAAAGTCAAATTTAAAGTTACACCAATTTACGCTGATTTGTTTTAAAATTTTCGGCCGAAAGATCTGATGTTTTCCGATTTTCGGCTGTTTTTTATTCAAATTTGATTTGAAATTTTCGGGCCGAAATCCATCGAAATTAACCGATAATCAGTCCAATGGCGCTACCCCCATCCCCCGGTAAAATTTTGCAACCAGTTATCATAACCCTGGGTGTAGTGTGGTTGGCTTTTGAAGTTTTCTATCGCTTGTGGTCAATTGGTTGGTTGCTAACTGTATTCCACTACGAGGCATCGAGTCCATATTTTGCACAGCGAGGTCGGCCATTTGCTAGTAAATTATATGGTGGGTTCTGACGCCACCTTCTTGTCTGCACTTGTCTCAACACCCCTTGCTTGTGCCTGTCACAATATCAATATGAGCAATGTGTTGAACCTTTTGGGGTAGGGAAGTGTGCTGAATTTTAATATGCTGAATAAGTGTGCAATTTGATCAAACTGTGTGTTCTTTTGCCTGTCACAATATCAAAATTTTCCGTTGCATTCTTGTTCTTTTGAAGTTGTACCAATGACTACTGAGGATGTGAGGTATGGCGTTGTCAATTCTAAATGTCTGCGGTTATCTATATCAGGCCAATACCTGTACAAAATGCTGTTTCCACCCCTCGACAAAATGCTGCATAACAAGATTTACTTCTCAGAGAATTTATTCAATTGGTAACAGTTATTTTTATTACACCATTATTCTTTTATCGTTACAAAGCTGTATTGTATTCTTCTATGTAGGGAAATCTGAATCAACATGTAAGAAAGTCGAGAACATAAATGGTAAATGCCAGGTTCATGTTTCCCCGGATGGTGATTATTCAGATAGCTCTTATTTCTTGAAGGAAAGGCTTACACTAGCTCTCAGGTACTTCAAGGAGTGTACCAATCAGCATCTGTTAGTTCAGGTATGGGCACCCATCAAGAACGAAGATCGCTACGTGCTCACTACTTCAGGACAGCCCTTTGTGCTTGACCAACAGAGCGTCAGACTTCTTCAGTACAGGGCTGTGTCCATGATGTATGTGTTCTCCATAGATGGGGATAATGTCCATGAGTTGGGGCTACCTGGACGGGTATACAAGCAGAGAGTACCCGAGTGGACACCCAATGTTCAGTATTATAGCAGTACTGAGTATTCGCGGCTTAACCATGCGATAAATTTCAACGTTCATGGTACTGTTGCCTTGCCTATTTTTGATCCTTCTGCACAGTCATGTATTGCCGTTGTGGAACTTATAATGACATCAAAGAAAATCAACTATGCAAGTGAGGTGGATAAGGTCTGCAGAGCTCTTGAGGTAGTGTCACTTTGCCTCTTATTTTACAAACTTGTATCTGTACATATTCAGGACACAGTGGGTGTTAAATAAACATTTACTTTTCTGTTACGTTTTGGTAACAAAATTTCTACCCTCTGCAGGCAGTGAATCTTAAAAGCACCGAAATAGTGGAGCATCCATATGTCCAGGTATGTAATGAAGGTCATCAAGCTGCCACTTGAATAAAATATATCCCTATTTTATTAAAAGAAACAAATTTCTTTTTCCCTTTTTCAGATATGTAATGAAGGCCGCCAAGCAGCTCTAGTAGAGATACTGGAAATCTTGACAGTAGTTTGTGAAGAGCTCAAATTGCCCTTAGCTCAAACTTGGGTGCCTTGCAAATATCAAAGCGTACTGGCACACGGTGGTGGTGTGAAGAAGAGTTGCTTGAGCTTTGATGGAAGTTGTATGGAGGAAGTATGCATGTCAACAAGTGAAGTTTCCTTTCACGTTATTGATGCTCGTATGTGGGGCTTCAGAGATGCCTGTGTAGTGCACCACCTACAGAAGGGACAAGGAGTTTCGGAAAGGCATTCATCTTGCGCAGATCATGCTTTTGAAAGATGTCAGTAGATTCTCTAAAATGGAGTATCCCCTTGTACACTATGCTCGTATGTTTGGATTAGCTGGCTGTTTTTCAATATGCTTGCAGAGTGCTTATACTGGAAATGATGATTATATATTAGAGTTTTTCCTGCCACCTGATTGTAGAAAAGATGATGAGCAAAAGGCTCTTCTGGAGTCCATCTTAGTTCTGTTGAGACAGCATCTTCATAATTTATGGGTAACCAGGGATGAAGGCTCGAATGAAGTTTATCTTCAAGTTGATGCTGTTACTGTAATTGATGATGAAGCAATTAAGAATACATATGTACAAGACCTGAACTTTCAAGGTGGCATTTATGCATTACATGAGAGTGATATGCACAGAGTAATCCATGAGTCTGATATCAGGAATAACAAAGCTTCAACAGTGTATAACTCCAAATGCGATGACAAACCCGTGGCCAAGCCAAATGGGGGTGGTACCTCAGATTCTTCATTGCTTTACAAAAGCAACAAACATCCAAAAGGAGACGAGGAAAAGCAGAAAAGACAATCAGTTTAGAGGTTCTTCAACAATATTTTTCTGTAGGTTTGAAAACTGCAGCAAAAAGTCTTGGCGGTACGCATAATTTCAAGTCCTGTCCTCTTCCATGATATATTAATTATTGTTTGAATCTATACTGTTATTGGATGCTTCTGATAATTACCTGGTGGCCTATTCCATGCTTGCACAGAACATTTTCAAATTCGTAGTCCTCTGCGCATCATGGATGAAAATTGAAAATATAGGCATATCTTTGTTCGCTTTCATGTGTTCAGTCATTGCTGTTGCTGTTCTGAAACTAGCAATTTCTGGGAAGGTTGACCTAGACTTTAGTTTTATTTTCAGTCTTTTGGTGTTAGTACATCATGCCTAGGTTGAGTTAAAACAGAGAGATGTTTGAAATCTGGAAATGTGTTTAGTGGGCTTGATTGCTTGTTTACAAGTATACATGATTATGGAGTAGCCACCTTTTATTTGGACCAATTCATGATTAATCTAATCGACTTTGAGTTTTGTCCGCATGTCATGATGATGACAGCAATAGGGTCACCTGTTCAATATTCGTAACTAAATTATTTTTTTCCTTTTGACAGTATGCCCTACAACCATGAAGCGCATCTGCAGGCAACATGGGATTTCTTCCTGGCCGTCACGACAAATCAGAAAGGTCAACCGGTCTATTTCAAATTTAAAGAAGGTAATTGAGTCCGTTGAAGGGTCGGAGGGTGCATTAAACCTCACATCTATCACAGGTCCTCTTCCTGTTCCTGTTAGTCCATCCAATCCTCTCAAGATAGAGAAAGCAAGGCAAAATAAAGCTGCTGAACTTTCTAATCCTTCTGGTCATGAAAACAGAGGTTCATCCTCACAGAAGTCACTGCTGGGGAGCGTTAGGGCGCATATGAGGTCCATTGGGGGCGTTTTGGATGCGTTTCGCTCCGGTGCTGCGTTTTCGTTCGCACGGGGTTCCAGGCACCCGAGGGTCCCGTTTTGTGGAAAGTTTAACACCGGCTCGGAATTTCACGAAACGCATGCCGGGGAGCGTTAGGGCGCATATGAGGTCCATTGGGGGCGTTTGGGACGCGTTTCGCTCCGGTGCCGCGTTTTTGTTCCCACGGGGTTCCAGGTACCCGACGGGCCCGTTTTGTGGAAAGTTTAACACCGGCTCGGAAGTTCACGAAACGCATGCCGGGGAGCGTTAGGGCGCATATGAGGTCCATTGGGGCATTTGGGGGCGTTTCGCTCGGTGCGCGTTTGCGTTCGCGACGGGTTCGTGGCACCGACGGGCCCGTTTTGTGGAAAGTTTTACACCGGCTCGGAAGTTCACGAAACGCATGCCGGGGAGCGTTAGGGCGCATTTGAGGTCCATTTGGGGCGTTTGGGATGCGTTTCGCTCCGGTGTCGCGTTTTCGTTCACGCGGGGTTAAGTGCACCCGACGGGCCCGTTTTGTGGAAAGTTTAACACCGGCCCGGAAGTTCACGAAACGCATGCCGGGGAGCGTTAGGGCGCATATGAGGTCCATTGGGGCGTTTGGCACGCGTTTCGCTCCGGTGCCGTGTTTTCGTTCGCTCGGGGTTCGTGGCACCCGACGGGCCCGTTTTGTGGAAAGTTTAACACCGGCTCGGAAGTTCACGAAACGCATGCCGGGGAGCGTTAGGGCGCATATGAGGTCCATTGGGGCGTTTGGACGCGTTTCGCTCGGTGCTGCGTTTTCGTTCGCACGGGGTTCCAGGCACCCGAGGGTCCCGTTTTGTGGAAAGTTTAACACCGGCTCGGAATTTCACGAAACGCATGCCGGGGAGCGTTAGGGCGCATATGAGGTCCATTGGGGGCGTTTGGGACGCGTTTCGCTCCGGTGCCGCGTTTTCGTTCCCACGGGTTCAGGGCACCCGATGGGCCCGTTTTGTGGAAAGTTTAACACCGGCTCGGAAGTTCACGAAACGCATGCCGGGAGCGTTAGGGCGCATATGAGGTCCATTGGGGCGTTTGGGAGGCGTTTCGCTCTGGTGCCGCGTTTACGTTCACACGGGGTTCGTGGCACCCGACGGGCCCGTTTTGTGGAAAGTTTAACACCGGCTCGGAAGTTCACGAAACGCATGCCGGGGAGCGTTAGGGCGCATATGAGGTCCATTTGGGGCGTTTGGGATGCGTTTCACTCCGGTGCCGCGTTTTCGTTCACACGGAGTTAAGGGCACCCGACGGGCCCGTTTTGTGGAAAGTTTAACACCGGCTCGGAAGTTCACGAAACGCATGCTGGGGAGCGTTAGGGCGCATATGAGGTCCATTGGGGGCGTTTTGGACGCGTTTCGCTCCGGTGCTGCGTTTTCGTTCGCACGGGGTTCCAGGCACCCGAGGGTCCCGTTTTGTGGAAAGTTTAACACCGGCTCGGAATTTCAGGAAACGCATGCCGGGGAGCGTTAGGGCGCATATGAGGTCCATTGGGGGCGTTTGGGACGCGTTTCGCTCCGGTGCCGCGTTTTTGTTCCCACGGGGTTCCAGGTACCCGACGGGCCCGTTTTGTGGAAAGTTTAACACCGGCTCGGAAGTTCACGAAACGCATGCCGGGGAGCGTTAGGGCGCATATGAGGTCCATTGGGGGCGTTTGGGAGGCGTTTCGCTCCGGTGCCGCGTTTTCGTTCGCACGGGGTTCGTGGCACCCGACGGGCCCGTTTTGTGGAAAGTTTAACACCGGCTCGGAAGTTCACGAAACGCATGCCGGGGAGCGTTAGGGCGCATATGATGTCCATTTGGGGCGTTTGGGATGCGTTTCGCTCCGGTGCCGCGTTTTCGTTCCCACGGGGTTCAGGGCACCCGACGGGCCCGTTTTGTGGAAAGTTTAACACCGGCTCGGAAGTTCACGAAACGCATGCTGGGGAGCGTTAGGGCACATATGAGGTCCATTGGGGGCGTTTTGGATGCGTTTCGCTCCGGTGCTGCGTTTTCGTTCGCACGGGGTTCCAGGCACCCGAGGGTCCCGTTTTGTGGAAAGTTTAACACCGGCTCGGAAGTTCACGAAACGCATGCCGGGGAGCGTTAGGGCGCATATGAGGTCCATTGGGGGCGTTTGGGAGGCGTTTCGCTCCGGTGCCGCGTTTTCGTTCACACGGGGTTCGTGGCACCCGACGGGCCCGTTTTGTGGAAAGTTTAACACCGGCTCGGAAGTTCACGAAACGCATGCCGGGGAGCGTTAGGGCGCAATTGAGGTCCATTTGGGGCGTTTGGGAAGCGTTTCGCTCCGGTGCCGCGTTTTCGTTCGCACGGGGTTAAGGGCACCCGACGGGCCCGTTTTGTGGAAAGTTTAACACCGGCTCGGAAGTTCACGAAACGCATGCCGGGGAGCGTTAGGGCGCATATGAGGTCCATTGGGGGCGTTTGGCACACGTTTCGCTCCGGTGCCGCGTTTTCGTTCGCTCGGGGTTCGTGGCACCCGACGGGCCCGTTTTGTGGAAAGTTTAACACCGGCTCGGAAGTTCACGAAACGCATGCCGGGGAGCGTTAGGGCGCATATGAGGTCCATTGGGGGCGTTTGGGACGCGTTTCGCTCCGGTGCCGCGTTTTCGTTTTCACGGGGTTCAGGGCACCCGACGGGCCCGTTTTGTGGAAAGTTTAACACCGGCTCGGAAGTTCACGAAACGCATGCCGGGGAGAGTTAGGGAGCATATGAGGTCCATTGGGGGCGTTTGGGACGCGTTTCGCTCCGGTGCCGCGTTTTCGTTACCACGGGGTTCCAGGCACCCGATGGGCCCGTTTTGTGGAAAGTTTAACACCGGCTCGGAAGTTCACGAAACGCATGCCGGGGAGCGTTAGGGCGCATATGAGGTCCATTGGGGGCGATTTAGACGCGTTTCGCTCCGGTGCTGCGTTTTCGTTCGCACGGGGTTCCAGGCACCCGAGGGTCCCGTTTTGTGGAAAGTTTAACACCGGCTCGGAATTTCACGAAACGCATGCCGGGGAGCGTTAGGGCGCATATGAGGTCCATTGGGGGCGTTTGGGACGCGTTTCGCTCCGGTGCCGCGTTTTTGTTCCCGCGGGTTCCGTGCACCCGGCGGGCCCGTTTGTGGAAAGTTTAACACCGGCTCGGAAGTTCACGAAACGCATGCCGGGGAGCGTTAGGGCGCATATGAGGTCCATTGGGGGCGTTTGGGAGGCGTTTCGCTCGGTGCCGCGTTTTCGTTCGCTACGGGTTCGTGGCACCCGACGGGCCCGTTTTGTGGAAAGTTTAACACCGGCTCGGAAGTTCACGAAACGCATGCCGGGGAGCGTTAGGGCGCATATGATGTCCATTTGGGGCGTTTGGGATGCGTTTCGCTCCGGTGCCGCGTTTTCGTTCCCACGGGGTTCAGGGCACCCGACGGGCCCGTTTTGTGGAAAGTTTAACACCGGCTCGGAAGTTCACGAAACGCATGCCGGGAGCGTTAGGGCGCATATGAGGTCCATTGGGGCGTTTTGGATGCGTTCGCTCCGGTGCTGCGTTTTCGTTCGCGCGGGGTTCCAGGCACCCGAGGGTCCCGTTTTGTGGAAAGTGTAACACCGCTCGGAATTTCGAAACGCATGCCGGGGAGCGTTAGGGCGCATATGAGGTCCATTGGGGGCGTTTGGGACGCGTTTCGCTCCGGTGCCGCGTTTTTGTTCCCACGGGGTTCAGGGCACCCGACGGGCCCGTTTTGTGGAAAGTTTAACACCGGCTCGGAAGTTCACGAAACGCATGCCGGGGAGCGTTAGGGCGCATATGAGGTCCATTGGGGGCATTTGGGAGGCGTTTCGCTCCGGTGCCGCGTTTTCGTTCGCACGGGGTTCGTGGCACCCGACGGGCCCGTTTGTGGAAAGTTTAACACCGGCTCGGAAGTTCACGAAACGCATGCCGGGGAGCGTTAGGGCGCATATGATGTCCATTTGGGGCGTTTGGGATGCGTTTCGCTCCGGTGCCGCGTTTTCGTTCCCACGGGTTCAGGGCACCCGACGGGCCCGTTTTGTGGAAAGTTTAACACCGGCTCGGAAGTTCACGAAACGCATGCCGGGGAGCGTTAGGGCGCATATGAGGTCCATTGGGGGCGTTTTGGATGCGTTTCGCTCCGGTGCTGCGTTTTCGTTCGCACGGGTTCGGGCACCCGAGGGTCCCGTTTTGTGGAAAGTTTAACACCGGCTCGGAATTTCACGAAACGCATGCCGGGAGCGTTAGGGCGCATATGAGGTCCATTGGGGGCGTTTGGGACGCGTTTCGCTCCGGTGCCGCGTTTTTGTTCCCACGGGGTTCCAGGTACCCGACGGGCCCGTTTTGTGGAAAGTTTAACACCGGCTCGGAAGTTCACGAAACGCATGCCGGGGAGCGTTAGGGCGCATATGAGGTCCATTGGGGGCGTTTGGGAGGCGTTTCGCTCCGGTGCCGCGTTTTCGTTCACACGGGGTTCAGGGCACCCGACGGGCCCGTTTTGTGGAAAGTTTAACACCGGCTCGGAAGTTCACGAAACGCATGCCGGGGAGCGTTAGGGCGCAATTGAGGTCTATTTGGGGCGTTTGGGATGCGTTTCGCTCCGGTGCCGCGTTTTCGTTCGCACGGGGTTAAGGGCACCCGACGGGCCCGTTTTGTGGAAAGTTTAACACCGGCTCGTAAGTTCACGAAACGCATGCCGGGGAGCGTTAGGGCGCATATGAGGTCCATTGGGGGCGTTTGGCACGCGTTTCGCTCCGGTGCCGCGTTTTCGTTCGCTCGGGGTTCGTGGCACCCGACGGGCCCGTTTTGTGGAAAGTTTAACACCGGCGCGGAAGTTCACGAAACACATGCCGGGGAGCGTTAGGGCGCATATGAGGTCCATTGGGGGCGTTTGGGACGCGTTTCGCTCCGGTGCGCGTTTCGTTTTCCACGGGGTTCGGGGCACCCGACGGGCCCGTTTTGTGGAAAGTTTAACACCGGCGCGGAAGTTCACAAAACGCATGCGGGAGCGTTAGGCGCATATGAGGTCCATTGGGGCGTTTGGGGCGCGTTTCGCTCGGTGCGCGTTTTCGTTTTCCACGGGTTCGTGGCACCCGACGGGCCCGTTTTGTGGAAAGTTTAACACCGGCTCGGAAGTTCACGAAACGCATGCCGGGGAGCGTTAGGGCGCATATGATGTCCATTTGGGGCGTTTGGGATGCGTTTCGCTCCGGTGCCGCGTTTTCGTTCCCACGGGGTTCAGGGCACCCGACGGGCCCGTTTTGTGGAAAGTTTAACACCGGCTCGGAATTTCACGAAACGCATGCCGGGGAGCGTTAGGGCGCATATGAGGTCCATTGGGGGCGTTTTGGATGCGTTTCGCTCCGGTGCTGCGTTTTCGTTCGCACGGGGTTCCAGGCACCCGAGGGTCCCGTTTTGTGGAAAGTTTAACACCGGCTCGGAAGTTCACGAAACGCATGCCGGGGAGCGTTAGGGCGCTTATGAGGTCCATTGGGGGCGTTTGGGAGGCGTTTCGCTCCGGTGCCGCGTTTTTGTTCCCACGGGGTTCCAGGTACCCGACGGGCCCGTTTTGTGGAAAGTTTAACACCGGCTCGGAATTTCACGAAACGCATGCTGGGGAGCGTTAGGGCGCATATGAGGTCCATTGGGGGCGTTTGGGACGCGTTTCGCTCCGGTGCCGCGTTTTTGTTCCCACGGGGTTCCAGGTACCCGACGGGCCCGTTTTGTGGAAAGTTTAACACCGGCTCGTGATGCGGATACGCATGTGTCTTGTACTTTTCAGTTAAATATATTCTTCAACTGGAAAGAGCTATTGAGCCGCATCAAACATTGCCAGGTGAACTCATTCCAAACTAAATATAATATTGTTATTCATAAGAATAGAATACTACCTCATGTCATTAAATGGTGCATTCTTAGGTTTGTCGATGGCAAAGCAATTGAGACGCAAAAGGAAGAGGATAACAACATTAGGTGTCAAAGACATGAAGGAAGAAAGCCCATACAGTGGGAGAGCAAAAGGGAGAAGCCCAAGGACTTAAACTACAAGTTTTGGATAAGATTTTCAAGCAAAATTCGTACCTCCCACAAGGCCAATTGGATTCAAACTCGGATTCAACTCAGAATTCAATTCGGATTCGGTTCGGGACAGCCTGACAGGCGCTTACTAAAAAGGTCATAACTTTCACAATCAGACTCCGATTCGGGTGTTCTTGTACTCCTTGGAAAGATATTTTCAAGGGCTACGCAATGGATCTGGCCCCAACATCAAATTCGTCACGGATCAAAAGTTATGGCCGAAACAATGTGACGGCTGTAAAATCTAGTTTCCTTTTTGTGAGAGTTCGTATCTAAAACCATATAGGGTTGAGTTGTATTAGGTTTGTGGACTCTATGGACGTCCCAAGGTCCTATATAAGCCATGTATTGGCAGCCTAAGGGGACAGACCACCTTTGAGAATAATCAATCTATTGAACTTTGTTCGAGTTTATCATTGTTGCTGAAATTCCGTGAGGGAATTAGGAGTGTTCTTCAATCAAGATCGTTCAGCCTTTCCGCTGGGAATTGGGTGCACGATAGATCTTCGCTTGGTGGTCGGTGAAATCTACGCGAGTGTGTTTTGGCGGATTAAAGAGTGATCGTCCCTTGCATTGGCATTGGAGGATCATTGCGATTCAACAAGACTCCCGCGAGTATCCATCCTACGTCGAGAAGATCGGGCGACCCCGTATCATCTGGTATCAGAGCGCGGTTTACTCGGTAGGATCTTATCCCTTTACTTTTAGATTGATTTATTTCTGTCCTATAGTCCATTAAACTGAAAATTGCAACAAAAAAATCCAAACCCTAGTTTCGCATCTGTTATTTTCGTGAGTTTTATTGAGTTTTGATCCATTAGAAATTTTGTATATGTGCTGATCTTAGTGTCCTTTTGCGTTGCTTAATCGTTGTTATTTTGAACCCTTGAAAATCCGCTAGTTGATCTTTCAATTAGCATCCAAAAAAAGTAGATTCAATTTACTTTTTGAAATCTTGTTCTTGCTGTCCACATAAGATCTTTGCACATCTTGAAAGAATATCACATCTGAAATATCTGGGTTTCCTTTTCTTGTTTGATTTGGCCACAAGAAACCCTAGTTGCCACAAGAATCTTAGTTGGACACATTCAGACCGTCTGAAATTTGTTGCGGTTTGAATTCTGAGCATCTGTTAAGATCTTCACTTAAATCCTTTGAACCTTGAGACTAGTCTTTAATAATTGCTTTAGGGCTGTTCTAGAATTATCTACACATTGCTGAATAACTTTGGACTTACGAACAATTAAACCTAGTTCGGCCTTGAGTATAAAAAAAAAGAGCCAAAAAAAAAAGAAGGTAGCCAATTGAAGAAAAAAAAAAGAGGTGGTGCTTGAGCAAAAAAAAAGAAAGAAAGAAAAAGAAAGCAAGAAAAGAAAGCATTGGCCGAATTTGGGTGAGTTAATCTTAGTCCATAAATTCAGATTGTGTATTTAATTTCTTTGGACAATCTTGTGCCCTCAAATTCATATTATTGCAATTGGCTAGCGTCTCTCCTAGTACTTGGTGCAAAACGAGCTAATATTTCCGATTGTTTCCTTTAGCTCATTCCTTTTGTTTGCATTGAGTCACATTGATCATTGTGTGTGCGTTCATATACTTCACTTATATCATTTGGATCGGCACATAGGCAATATTTTCTAGCTTGGATTATTACTTAATTCAACAACATCGTGAAATTCAGATTGTGTAGGATAAACACTTTCATACCAAGCTCCTCTAAATATCCTTTGCCGTGCAATTGTGAGTCACTTTTAAATCCGCTTGATCATCACTTGCTATTGTAGCCACCACCAAGTGTAAGTTTCTTTTGACCTCAATTCACTTGAAAGGTAAGAACTTTACTTGGTGAGGAAAAAAAAAAGTGAGATAGAGTGAACTCCACATATCGTATATATGTTGTGGTATTTGTGCGTTCTTTGTAGAACTAATCATGACAGGTGGAGACAATAATATGGAAGAGAAGCATACCCCGGTGGATCGTTTTCAATTCCACACTTTGAAGGGAACTTTGCGCAATGAGTTCACCACCACTTCTTCCACCTTGAAAGCGCAACTCAAGACCAAGATGAACAATTTCGCACAAGATATGCGCATTGAATTCAATCATCAAATGAAAGTGTTACGCTCGAACATCGTGAATGATGTTATGCGGGCACTTCATCCACAACAAGTCGAAGATAGCTTTACTCCTTTCTATGGAAGTGAGGATCCAGAAGAGTATCTTGAGTGGGAATGGCGTATGGAGAAAGTATTTAGATTTCAAAAGCTTCCCAAAAACCAAGAGGTGATGTGTGCCACTAGAGAATTTGAAGATTATGCTTATAGTTGGTGGCATCAACAATCTGGAAACGAATTTATTAAATCTTGGTCAGATTTGAAGGCACTCATGAGGAGAGAATTTGTGCCACCCTATTATGCACAGGGATTGCTTCGCTATTTGGAGAGTATCACACAAGGGAGTAACACAGTGCAAGAATATTATTTTGAGCTACAAGATGCATTACGTCGAGCGGTGTCATTAGTGAACTACAAAAGAAGACATACTTAAAGAGGATTGAATTCTAAGATTGCCGCTACACTTCAACATAAATATTTTGGTAGTGTGCAAGATCTTGTGAATTGTGCTATTCAAGAGGAGAAGAGACTTATGGAGAGACGTACACCACAGTTTTCTCCCAGTCCATACATCCATTCTGCTGCCTCTACTAGTGTGACACATGAGAAGATGACCGAGCATAGGACTTTCCCTTCGGTCAAGGAGATATATAGTATTCCAAAACTACATATAGCTCCTAAGATACACCACAACCTATGTGAGGATGAGAGCCACATAGCCAAATTGAGTGAGAGTGATAAAAGGACTAAGCTGTGTGATTCCACCATATGTGAGGTTGAGAGCATCCAAATTGAGAGTGTGAGAGAAACATCAAAAGAAAAGAGAGAAGTAGAAGATAGACAAAGTGAGGATGCATCTGAAACTAACACATTAATATCTACTTCTAGTGTTGTTTCTCACATTGTGCAGGTTGACATTAAAGATGAAGAATTGAACATTCAACAACCGGCATCTTTGAAACCAAATGAGGAGGAGATAATCACGGGAAGGGATAAAGTGCTTGCTGCCCCGTGGGTGCATCCTAATAATTTTAAACACCCAGCGCCTACATCGTTTGAGGAGAACCACAAAGGTAACAACACTATTGGTGCTGAATTAAATTGTGCAAAGGTAAATAATTGTGAGAATTCATATAATCAACTGAAAATTCCATGTTCTGAAATTTCCCTGCTCAATTTACATAATATGGAATTGATTACTCATAAGGAAGTTCTTACTAGAATATCTCCTAATGATTCTTTGTACTATATCATGTTTGATGATCCTAGAGAGCTATCTAGTGTGATCGATAATGTTGCTGAAATTTCATGTTCCAAATCACTAGTTAGTACCTATGCCTACACATATAAGTTTAATTTGATTGGAGATTATGGTGTTGATGACAAATTTTATGTTCACAGAATTTGCATTACATGTGATAAGCTTGCTGAACTGACATCGCATATTATGGATAAACAATCTTTTATGCCATGTTGTGATCACAATGAGATGAATTTCAACAATAGCACGTACTGTTTAGAAAGATTTCATAAGTCTACTTGTTCGATCTTTAATGTAAAATCATGTAAAAATAATCAGAGTAGCGCAGTTGAAGCATGGAAACCGCTCAAAATTTTCTTTCCTATGGATGAACACATAAATCTGGTTTTGCTTATTAATAATCTGTCTATGTCCTTAGAAAAGTCGAGGACGACTTTCTTTTATGGGAGGGAGAATGATGTGAAAAATAATATTGCAATACCTACGTCTTTTGGTCGATACTATATTCATCGGTTTGTGCAAAATAATGAGAATACCACAACAATTGACTCTTACATATACCATGCATATGTGATGTTCTTTTCGTTTACTACACCTTTAGAAGTTAATGATGAGATAAGCCAAAGATGTATTGTTGACAAATATATATACCATGCATACACGTTGTATTCTTTGTTTAGTACAATTTCAGGCTATCAAAAGCCGAGGACGGCTTTTCTTGAAGAAGGGGAGGATGATGCGGATACGCATGTGTCTTGTACTTTTCAGTTAAATATATTCTTCAACTGGAAAGAGCTATTGAGCCGCATCAAACATTGCCAGGTGAACTCATTCCAAACTAAATATAATATTGTTATTCATAAGAATAGAATACTACCTCATGTCATTAAATGGTGCATTCTTAGGTTTGTCGATGGCAAAGCAATTGAGACGCAAAAGGAAGAGGATAACAACATTAGGTGTCAAAGACATGAAGGAAGAAAGCCCATACAGTGGGAGAGCAAAAGGGAGAAGCCCAAGGACTTAAACTACAAGTTTTGGATAAGATTTTCAAGCAAAATTCGTACCTCCCACAAGGCCAATTGGATTCAAACTCGGATTCAACTCAGAATTCAATTCGGATTCGGTTCGGGACAGCCTGACAGGCGCTTACTAAAAAGGTCATAACTTTCACAATCAGACTCCGATTCGGGTGTTCTTGTACTCCTTGGAAAGATATTTTCAAGGGCTACGCAATGGATCTGGCCCCAACATCAAATTCGTCACGGATCAAAAGTTATGGCCGAAACAATGTGACGGCTGTAAAATCTAGTTTCCTTTTTGTGAGAGTTCGTATCTAAAACCATATAGGGTTGAGTTGTATTAGGTTTGTGGACTCTATGGACGTCCCAAGGTCCTATATAAGCCATGTATTGGCAGCCTAAGGGGACAGACCACCTTTGAGAATAATCAATCTATTGAACTTTGTTCGAGTTTATCATTGTTGCTGAAATTCCGTGAGGGAATTAGGAGTGTTCTTCAATCAAGATCGTTCAGCCTTCCATTGGGAATTGGGTGCACGATAGATCTTCGCTTGGTGGTGGTGAAATCGACGCGAGTGTGTTTTGGCGGATTAAAGAGTGATCGTCCCTTGCATTGGCATTGGAGGATCATTGCGATTCAACAAGACTCCCGCGAGTATCCATCCTCCGAGAAGATCGGCGACCCGAAGATCGGGCGCATGCCGGGAGGCGTTAGGGGCGCATATGAGGTCCATTGGGGCGTTTGGGAGGCGTTTCGCTCCGGTGCCGCTGCTGTTCACACGGGTTCGTGGCACCGACGGGCCCGTTTGTGGAAAGTTTAACACCGCTCGGAAGTTCACGAAACGCATGCGGGGCGTTAGGGCGCATATGAGGTCCATTGGGGGCGTTTGGGACGCGTTTCGCTCCGGTGCCGCGTTTTCGTTCGCACGGGGTTAAGGGCACCCGACGGGCCCGTTTTGTGGAAAGTTTAACACCGGCTCGGAAGTTCACGAAACGCATGCCGGGAGCGTTAGGGCGCATATGAGGTCCATTGGGGGCGTTTGGGACGCGTTTCGCTCCGGTGCCGCGTTTTCGTTCGGTCGGGGTTCGTGGCACCCGACGGGCCCGTTTTGTGGAAAGTTTAACACCGGCTCGGAAGTTCACGAAACGCATGCCGGGGAGCGTTAGGGCGCATATGAGGTCCATTGGGGGCGTTTGGGACGCGTTTCGCTCCGGTGCCGCGTTTTCGTTCGCACGGGGTTCGTGGCACCGACGGGCCCGTTTGTGGAAAGTTTAACACCGGCTCGGAAGTTCACGAAACGCATGCCGGGGAGCGTTAGAGCGCATATGAGGTCCATTGGGGCGTTTGGGACGCGTTTCGCTCGGTGCGCGTTTCGTTCGTTCCACGTGGGTTCGTGGCACCGGCGGGCCCGTTTTGTGGAAAGTTTAACACCGCTCGGAAGTTCACGAAACGCATGCGGGAGCGTTAGGCGCATATGAGGTCCATTGGGGCGTTTGGGCGCGTTTCGCTCGGTGCTGCGTTTTCGTTCGCCGCGGGTTTCGAGCACCGGCGGGCCCGTTTGTGGAAAGTTTAACACCGGCTCGGAAGTTCACGAAACGCATGCCGGGGAGCGTTAGGGCGCATATGAGGTCCATTGGGGGCGTTTGGGACGCGTTTCGCTCCGGTGCCGCGTTTTCGTTCGCTCGGGGTTCGTGGCACCGACGGGCCCGTTTTGTGGAAAGTTTAACACCGGCTCGGAAGTTCACGAAACGCATGCCGGGGCGTTAGGGCGCATATGAGGTCCATTGGGGCGTTTGGACGCGTTCGCTCGGTGCGCGTTTTCGTTCGCCACGGGGTTCGTGGCACCGGCGGGCCCGTTTGTGGAAAGTTTAACACCGGCTCGGAAGTTCACGAAACGCATGCCGGGGAGCGTTAGGGCGCATATGAGGTCCATTGGGGCGGTTGGGGCGCGTTCGCTCGGTGCGCGTTTTCGTTCGCACGGGGTTCGTGGCACCCGACGGGCCCGTTTTGTGGAAAGTTTAACACCGGCTCGGAAGTTCACGAAACGCATGCCGGGGAGCGTTAGGGCGCATATGAGGTCCATTGGGGGCGTTTGGGACGCGTTTCGCTCCGGTGCCGCGTTTTCGTTCCCACGGGGTTCCAGGCACCCGACGGGCCCGTTTGTGGAAAGTTTAACACCGGCTCGGAAGTTCACGAAACGCATGCCGGGGAGCGTTAGGGCGCATATGAGGTCCATTGGGGCGTTTGGGACGCGTTTCGCTCCGGTGCCGCGTTTTTGTTCGCACGGGGTTCGTGGCACCCGACGGGCCCGTTTGTGGAAAGTTTAACACCGGCTCGGAAGTTCACGAAACGCATGCGGGGGCGTTAGGCGCATATGAGGTCCATTGGGGCGTTTGGGACGCGTTTCGCTCCGGTGCCGCGTTTTCGTTCGCACGGGGTTCGTGGCACCCGACGGGCCCGTTTTGTGGAAAGTTTAACACCGGCTCGGAAGTTCACGAAACGCATGCCGGAGCGTTAGGGCGCATATGAGGTCCATTGGGGCGTTTGGGACGCGTTTCGCTCGGTGCGCGTTTCGTTCGCCACGGGTTCGTGGCACCGACGGGCCCGTTTGTGGAAAGTTTAACACCGGCTCGAAGTTCACGAAACGCATGCGGGGCGTTAGGCGCATATGAGGTCCATTGGGGCGTTTGGGGCGCGTTTCGCTCGGTGCGCGTTTTCGTTCGCACGGGTTCGTGGCACCAGACGGGCCCGTTTTGAGGAAAGTTTAACACCGGCTCGGAAGTTCACGAAACGCATGCGGGGCGTTAGGGCGCATATGAGGTCCATTGGGGGCGTTTGGGACGCGTTTCGCTCCGGTGCCGCGTTTTCGTTCGCACGGGGTTCGTGGCACCAGACGGGCCCGTTTTGTGGAAAGTTTAACACCGGCTCGGAAGTTCACGAAACGCATGCCGGAGAGCGTTAGGGCGCATATGAGGTCCATTGGGGGCGTTTGGGACGCGTTTCGCTCCGGTGCCGCGTTTTCGTTCGCTCGGGGTTCGTGGCACCCGACGGGCCCGTTTTGTGGAAAGTTTAACACCGGCTCGGAAGTTCACGAAACGCATGCCGGGGCGTTA
Organism: Melocanna baccifera; assembly: GCA_036346265.1. Lineage (NCBI taxonomy): Eukaryota > Viridiplantae > Streptophyta > Magnoliopsida > Poales > Poaceae > Melocanna > Melocanna baccifera. Next base: position 9,086,057 of record CM070688.1, on the reverse strand, counting down.
GGGCGCATATGAGGTCCATTGGGGGCGTTGGGACGCGTTTCGCTCCGGTGCCGCGTTTTCGTTCGCTCGGGGTTCGTGGCACCAGACGGGCCCGTTTTGTGGAAAGTTTAACACCGGCTCGGAAGTTCACGAAACGCATGCCGGGAGCGTTAGGGCGCATATGAGGTCCATTGGGGGCGTTTGGGACGCGTTTCGCTCCGGTGCGCGTTTTCGTTCGCTCGGGGTTCGTGGCACCCGACGGGCCCGTTTTGTGGAAAGTTTAACACCGGCTCGGAAGTTCACGAAACGCATGCCGGGGAGCGTTAGGGCGCATATGAGGTCCATTGGGGCGTTTGGGACGCGTTTCGCTCCGGTGCCGCGTTTTCGTTCGCACGGGGTTCAGGGCACCCGACGGGCCCGTTTTGTGGAAAGTTTAACACCGGCTCGGAAGTTCACGAAACGCATGCCGGGGAGCGTTAGGGCGCATATGAGGTCCATTGGGGGCGTTTGGGACGCGTTTCGCTCCGGTGCCGCGTTTTCGTTCGCTCGGGGTTCGTGGCACCCGACGGGCCCGTTTTGTGGAAAGTTTAACACCGGCTCGGAAGTTCACGAAACGCATGCCGGGGAGCGTTAGGGCGCATATGAGGTCCATTGGGGGCGTTTGGGACGCGTTTCGCTCCGGTGCCGCGTTTTCGTTCGCACGGGTTCGGGCACCCGACGGGCCCGTTTTGTGGAAAGTTTAACACCGGCTCGGAAGTTCACGAAACGCATGCCGGTGTATGTTAGAGCGCATATGAGGTCCATTGGGGGCGTTCGGGACGCGTTTCGCTCCGGTGCCGCGTTTCGTTCGCTCGGGGTTCGTGGCACCCGACGGGCCCGTTTTGTGGAAAGTTTAACACCGGCTCGGAAGTTCACGAAACGCATGCCGGGGAGCGTTAGGGCGCATATGAGGTCCATTGGGGGCGTTTGGGACGCGTTTCGCTCCGGTGCCGCGTTTTCGTTCGCACGGGGTTCGTGGCACCGACGGGCCCGTTTTGTGGAAAGTTTAACACCGGCTCGGAAGTTCACGAACGCATGCCGGGGAGCGTTAGGGCGCATATGAGGTCCATTGGGGCCGTTTGGGACGCGTTTCGCTCGGTGCCGCGTTTTTGTTCGCACGGGTTCGTGGCACCCGACGGGCCCGTTTTGTGGAAAGTTTAACACCGGCTCGGAAGTTCACGAAACGCATGCCGGGGAGCGTTAGGGCGCATATGAGGTCCATTGGGGCGTTTGGGACGCGTTTCGCTCCGGTGCCGCGTTTTCGTTCGCCACGGGTTTCGGGCACCGGCGGGCCCGTTTGTGGAAAGTTTAACACCGCTCGGAAGTTCACGAAACGCATGCCGGGGAGCGTTAGGGCGCATATGAGGTCCATTGGGGGCGTTTGGGACGCGTTTCGCTCCGGTGCCGCGTTTTTGTTCCCACGGGGTTCCAGGCACCCGACGGGCCCGTTTTGTGGAAAGTTTAACACCGCTCGGAAGTTCACGAAACGCATGCCGGAGGCGTTAGGGTGCATATGAGGTCCATTGGGGCGTTTGGGGCGCGTTCGCTCGGTGCGCGTTTTCGTTCGCCACGGGGTTCGAGGCACCGCGGGCCCGTTTTGTGGAAAGTTTAACACCGGCTCGGAAGTTCACGAAACGCATGCGGGAGCGTTAGGGCGCATATGAGGTCCATTGGGGCATTTGGGGCGCGTTTCGCTCGGTGCGCGTTTTCGTTCCACGGGGTTCAGGGCACCCGACGGGCCCGTTTTGTGGAAAGTTTAACACCGGCTCGGAAGTTCACGAAACGCATGCGGGGAGCGTTAGGGCGCATATGAGGTCCATTGGGGGCGTTTGGGACGCGTTTCGCTCCGGTGCCGCAGTTTCGTTCGCACGGGGTTCGTGGCACCCGACGGGCCCTTTTGTGGAAAGTTTAACACCGGCTCGGAAGTTCACGAAACGCATGCCGGGAGCGTTAGGGCGCATATGAGGTCCATTGGGGGCGTTTGGGACGCGTTTCGCTCCGGTGCCGCGTTTTCGTTCGCACGGGGTTCGTGGCACCGACGGGCCCGTTTGTGGAAAGTTTAACACCGGCTCGGAAGTTCACGAAACGCATGCCGGGGTGCGTTAGGCGCATATGAGGTCCATTGGGGCGTTTGGGGCGCGTTCGCTCGGTGCGCGTTTTCGTTCGCTCGGGGTTCGTGGCACCAGCGGGCCCGTTTTGTGGAAAGTTTAACACCGCTCGGAAGTTCACGAAACGCATGCCGGGGCGTTAGGGTGCATATGAGGTCCATTGGGGGCGTTTGGGACGCGTTTCGCTCGGTGCGCGTTTCGTTCGCCGGGGTTCGTGGCACCTGACGGGCCCGTTTTGTGGAAAGTTTAACACCGGCTCGGAAGTTCACGAAACGCATGCCGGGGAGCGTTAGGCGCATATGAGGTCCATTGGGGGCGTTTGGGACGCGTTTCGCTCCGGTGCCGCGTTTGCGTTCGCACGGGGTTCAGGGCACCCGACGGGCCCGTTTTGTGGAAAGTTTAACACCGGCTCGGAAGTTCACGAAACGCATGCCGGGGAGCGTTAGGGCGCATATGAGGTCCATTGGGGCGTTTGGGGCGCGTTCGCTCGTGTGCGCGTTTTCGTTCCCACGGGGTTCAAGGCACCCGACGGGCCCGTTTTGTGGAAAGTTTAACACCGGCTCGGAAGTTCACGAAACGCATGCCGCGGAGCGTTAGGGCGCATATGAGGTCCATTGGGGGCGTTTGGGACGCGTTTCGCTCCGGTGCCGCGTTTTCGTTCGCACGGGGTTCAAGGCACCCGACGGGCCCGTTTTGTGGAAAGTTTAACACCGGCTCGGAAGTTCACGTTCAAACGCATGCGGGGCGTTTAGGCGCATATGAGGTCCATTGGGGGCGTTTGGGACGCGTTTCGCTCTGGTGCCGCGTTTTCGTTCGCGCGGGGTTCGGGGCCCCCCACCAGCGAAAGGCCCGTTTGTGGAAAGTTTAACACCGGCTCGGAAGTTCACGAAACGCATGCCGGAGGCGTTAGGCGCATATGAGGTCCATTGGGGCGTTTGGGGCGCGTTCGCTCGGTGCGTATTTTCGTTCGCCACGGGTTCGAGGCACCCGCGGGCCCGTTTTGTGGAAAGTTTAACACGGCTCGGAAGTTCACGAAACGCATGCCGGGGAGCGTTAGGGCGCATATGAGGTCCATTGGGGGCGTTTGGGACGCGTTTCGCTCCGGTGCTGCGTTTCGTTCGCACGGGGTTCGTGGCACCCGACGGGCCCGTTTTGTGGAAAGTTTAACACCGGCTCGGAAGTTCACGAAACGCATGCGGGGCGTTAGGCGCATATGAGGTCCATTGGGGCGTTTGGGACGCGTTTCGCTCCGGTGCCGCGTTTTCGTTCGCGCGGGGTTCGTGGCACCCGACGGGCCCGTTTGTGGAAAGTTTAACACCGGCTCGGAAGTTCACGAAGCGCATGCGGGGCGTTAGGCGCATATGAGGTCCATTGGGGGCGTTTGGGACGCGTTTCGCTCCGGTGCCGCGTTTTCGTTCGCTCGGGGTTCGTGGCACCCGACGGGCCCGTTTTGTGGAAAGTTTAACACCGGCTCGGAAGTTCACGAAACGCATGCGGAGCGTTAGGCGCATATGAGGTCCATTGGGGGCGTTTGGGACGCGTTTCGCTCCGGTGCCGCGTTTTTGTTCCCACGGGGTTCGTGGCACCCGACGGGCCCGTTTTGTGGAAAGTTTAACACCGGCTCGGAAGTTCACGAAACGCATGCCGGGGAGCGTTAGGGCGCATATGAGGTCCATTGGGGCGTTTGGGACGCGTTTCGCTCCGGTGCCGCGTTTTCGTTCCCACGGGGTTCCGGGCACCCGACGGGCCCGTTTGTGGAAAGTTTAACACCGGCTCGGAAGTTCACGAAACGCATGCCGGGGAGCGTTAGGGCGCATATGAGGTCCATTGGGGGCGTTTGGGACGCGTTTCGCTCCGGTGCCGCGTTTTCGTTCGCACGGGTTTCAGGCACCCGACGGGCCCGTTTTGTGGAAAGTTTAACACCGGCTCGGAAGTTCACGAAACGCATGCCGGGGAGCGTTAGGGCGCATATGAGGTCCATTGGGGCGTTTGGGACGCGTTCGCTCGGTGCGCGTTTTGTTCCCACGAGGTTCGAGGCACCCGACGGGCCCGTTTTGTGGAAAGTTTAACACCGGCTCGGAAGTTCACGAAACGCATGCCGGAGCGTTAGGGCGCATATGAGGTCCATTGGGGCGTTTGGGACGCGTTTCGCTCGGTGCCGCGTTTTCGTTCGCACGGGGTTCGGGGCACCCGACGGGCCCGTTTTGTGGAAAGTTTAACACCGGCTCGGAAGTTCACGAAACGCATGCCGGGAGCGTTAGGGCGCATATGAGGTCCATTGGGGGCGTTTGGGACGCGTTTCGCTCGGTGCCGCGTTTCGTTCCCACGGGGTTCGTGGCACCCGGCGGGCCCGTTTTGTGGAAAGTTTAACACCGGCTCGGAAGTTCACTAAACGCATGCCGGGGAGCGTTAGGGCGCATATGAGGTCCATTGGGGCGTTTGGGACGCGTTTCGCTCCGGTGCCGCGTTTTCGTTCGCACGGGGTTCGGAGCACCCGACGGGCCCGTTTTGTGGAAAGTTTAACACCGGAGCGAAAGTTCACGAACGCATGCGGGCAGCGTTAGGCGCATATGAGGTCCATTGGGGCGTTTGGGCGCGTTCGCTCGGTGCGCGTTTTTCGTTCGCACGGGGTTTCGGGCACCCGACGGGCCCGTTTTGTGGAAAGTTTAACACCGGCTCGGAAGTTCACGAAACGCATGCGGGGCGTTAGGCGCATATGAGGTCCATTGGGGCGTTTGGGGCGCGTTTTGCTCGGTGCGCGTTTCGTTCGTTCCCACGGGTTTAGGGCACCCGACGGGCCCATTTTGTGAAAGTTTAACACCGGCTCGGAAGTTCACGAACGCATGCCGGGGCGTTAGGCGCATATGAGGTCCATTGGGGCGTTTGAGGCGCGTTCGCTCGGTGCGCGTTTTCGTTCGGTCGGGGTTCGTGGCACCGGCGGCCCCGTTTGTGGAAAGTTTAACACCGGCTCGGAAGTTCACGAAACATATGCGGGAGCGTTAGGGCGCATATGAGGTCCATTGGGGGCGTTTGGGACGCGTTTCGCTCCGGTGCCGCGTTTCGTTCGCACGGGGTTCGTGGCACCCGACGGGCCCGTTTGTGGAAAGTTTAACACCGGCTCGGAAGTTCACGAAACGCATGCCGGGGAGCGTTAGGGCGCATATGAGGTCCATTGGGGGCGTTTTGGACGTTCGCTCCGGTGTCGCGTTTTCGTTCGCTCGAGGTTCGTGGCACCGACGGGCCCGTTTTCTGGAAAGTTTAACACCGGCTCAGAAGTTCACGAAACGCATGCCGGGGAGCGTTAGGGCGCATATGAGGTCCATTGGGGCGTTTGGGACGCGTTTCGCTCCGGTGCCGCGTTTTCGTTCGCACTGGGTTCGTGGCACCCGACGGGCCCGTTTTGTGGAAAGTTTAACACCGGCTCGGAAGTTCACGAAACGCATGCCGGGGAGCGTTAGGGCGCATATGAGGTCCATTGGGGCGGGTTTCGCTCGGTGCCGCGTTTTCGTTCCCGCGGGGTTCCGGGCACCCGACGGGCCCGTTTTGTGGAAAGTTTAACACCGGCTCGGAAGTTCACGAAACGCATGCCGGGGAGCGTTAGGGCGCATATGAGGTCCATTGGGGCGTTTGGGACGCGTTTCGCTCCGGTGCCGTATTTTCGTTCCCACGGGTTCGGGCACCCGACGGGCCCGTTTTGTGGAAAGTTTAACACCGGCTCGGAAGTTCACGAAACGCATGCCGGGGAGCGTTAGGGCGCATATGAGGTCCATTGGGGGCGTTTGGGACGCGTTTCGCTCCGGTGCCGCGTTTTTGTTCCCACGGGGTTCCAGGCACCCGACGGGCCCGTTTTGTGGAAAGTTTAACACCGGCTCGGAAGTTCACGAAACGCATGCCGGGAGCGTTAGGGCGCATATGAGGTCCATTGGGGGCGTTTGGGACGCGTTTCGCTCCGGTGCCGCGTTTTCGTTCCCTCGGGTTCGTGGCACCCGACGGGCCCGTTTGTGGAAAGTTTAACACCGGCTCGGAAGTTCACGAAACGCATGCCGGGGAGCGTTAGGGCGCATATGAGGTCCATTGGGGGCGTTTGGGACGCGTTTCGCTCCGGTGCCGTATTTTCGTTCGCACGGGGTTCGGGGCACCCGACGGGCCCGTTTGTGGAAAGTTTAACACCGGCTCGGAAGTTCACGAAACGCATGCCGGGGAGCGTTAGGGCGCATATGAGGTCCATTGGGGGCGTTTGGGACGCGTTTCGCTCCGGTGCCGCGTTTTCGTTCGCACGGGGTTCGGGGCACCCGACGGGCCCGTTTTGTGGAAAGTTTAACACCGGCTCGGAAGTTCACGAAATGCATGCCGGGAGCGTTAGGGCGCATATGAGGTCCATTGGGGGCGTTTGAGACGCGTTTCGCTCCGGTGCCGCGTTTTCGTTCGCTCGTGGTTCGTGGCACCCGACTGGGTACTCATCGAGGTGGGGCGGCGGCGGCGGTGAAGGGGGAGTCGTTGACAACGATGAGGAGGAGGAGGAGGGAGGGGAGATGTTGCCGTCGCACGAGTGGCTGACGAGGAAGATGGAGATGATGAGCCGAGCGTTGGCGGCGGGGGTTTCGGCATCCTTGCCTATCAACTTCTGGGTCTTAGGCACGCCGTGGTCGAAGGAACGCAGCGATGCGGGTTTCGGCCAGTATCTCGAGTACACCCCTTTACTTCCCCTCCACTCTATTCCCTCTGCTCTGTGACTGTGATTGCTTGTGGAGTTATGGGGTGTGGAGCCGATGGTTGATGGGATGCCAACGGGAGGGCAGGAGCGGGGGGACGCAAGAGGGGGTGCCTCGCGTGTCGGCGTGCCCCCGTGCTAGCCGTGCTCGTCGGGCCAAGCCAGCCCAAGCACGGCACGATATGCCGTGCCGTGTTGCCCAACAGGCTGGCTTTTCAGGCCCAGCCCAGCCCACCGTTCGTGTTGTGCCGGTATTGATGCGGATACGCACGTGTCTTGTACTTTTCAGTTAAATATATTATTCAACTGGAAAGAGTTATTGAGCCGCATCAAACATTGCCAGGTGAACTAATTCCAAACTACATATAATGTTGTTATTCATAAGAATGGAATACTACCTCATGTCATTAAATGGTGCATTCTTAGGTTTGTCGATGGCAAAGCAATGGAGACGCAAAAGAAAGAGGATAACCACATTAGGTTTCAAAGACATGAAGGAAGAAAGCCCATTCAGTGGGAGAGCAAAAGGGGGAAGCCCAAGGACTTAAACTACAAGTTTTGGATAAGATTATTCAGCCAAATTCGTACCTCCCACAAGCCCAATTGGATTCAAACTCGGATTCAACTCAGAATTCAATTCGGATTCGGTTCGGGACAGCCTGACAGGCACTTACCAAAAAGGTCATAACTTTCACAAACGGAGTCCGATTTGGGTGTTCTTGTACTCCTTGGAAAGCTATTTTCAAGGGCTACGTAATGGATCTGGTCCCAATATCAAATTCGTTACGGATCAAAAGTTATGGCCGAAACAATGTGACGGCTGTAAAATCTAGTTTCCTTTTTGTGATAGTTCGTATCTAAAACCATATAGGGTTGAGTTGTATTAGGTTTGTGGACTCTATGGACATCCCAAGGTCCTATATAAGCCATGTATTGGCAGCCTAAGGACTCAGACCACCTTTGAGAATAATCAATCTATTGAACTTTGTTCGAGTTTATCATTGTTGCTGAAATTCCGTGAGGGAATTAGGAGTGTTCTTCAATCAAGATCGTTCAGCCTTTCCATTTGGAATTGGGTGCACGATAGATCTTCGCTTGGTGGTCGGCGAAATCGACGCGAGTGTGTTTTGGCGGATTAAAGAGTGTTCGTCCCTTGCATTGGCATTGGAGGATAGCTACGATTCATCAAGACTTCCACGAGTATCCATCCTACGTCGAGAAGATCGGGCGACCCCGTATCATCTGGTATCAGAGCTGTTCACTTAAATCCTTTGAACCTTGAGACTAGTCTTTGATAATTGCTTTAGGGCTGTTCTAGAATTATCTACACATTGCTGAACAACTTTGGACTTACGAACAATTAAACCTAGTTCGGCCTTGAGTATAAAAAAAAGAGAGCAAAAAAAAGGCAGCCAATTAAAAAAAAGAGCCACGGCTTGAGCAAACAAAACAAAGAAAGAAAGAAAGAAAAAGAAAGCAAGAAAAGAAAGCATTGGCCGAATTTGGGTGAGTTAATCTTAGTCCATAAATTCAGATTGTGTATTTAATTTCTTTGGACAATCTTGTGCCCTCAAATTCATATTATTGCAATTTGCTAGCGTCTCTCCTAGTACTTGGTGCAAAACGAGCTAATATTCCTGATTGTTTCCTTTAGCTCATTCCTTTTGTTTGCATTGAGTCACATTGATCATTGCGTGTGCGTTCATATACTTCACTTATATCATTTGGATCGGCACATAGGCAATACTTTCTAGCTTGGATTATTACTTAATTCAACAACATCGTGAAATTCAGATTGTGTTGGATAAACACTTTCATACCAAGCTCCCCTAAATATCCTTTGCCGTGTAATTGTGGGTCACTTTTAAATCCGCTTGATCATCACTTGCTATTGTAGCCACCACCAAGTGTAAGTTTCCTTTGGGCCTCAATTCACTTCGGAAAGGTAAGAACTTTACTTGGTGAGGAAAAAGTGAGATAGAGTGAACTCCACATATCGAATATATGTTGTGGTATTTGTGCGTTCTTTGTGCCACTAATCATGATAGGTGGAGACGATAATATGGAAGAGAAGCATACCCCGGTGGATCGTTTTAAATTTCACACTTTGAGGGGAACTTTGCGCAACGAGTTCACCACCACTTCTTCCACCTTGAAAGCGCAACTCAAGACCAAAATGAACAATTTCGCACAAGATATGCGCATTGAATTCAATCATCAAATGAAAGTGTTACGCTCGAGCATCGTGAATGATGTTATGTGGGCACTTCATCCACGACAAGTCGAAGATAGCTTTAATTCTTTCTATGGCAGTGAAAATCCAGAGGAGTATCTTGAGTGGGAATGGCGAATGGAGAAAATATTTAGATTTCAAAAGCTTCCCAAAGACCAAGAGGTGACGTGTGCCACTAGAGAATTTGAAGATTATGCTTATAGTTGGTGGCATCAACAATCTGGAAATGAATTCATTAAATCTTGGTCAGATTTGAAGGCACTCATGAGGAGAGAATTTGTGCCACCCTATTATGCACAGGCATTGTTTCGCTATTTGGAGAGTATCACACAAGGGTGTAATACAGTGCAAGAATATTATTTTGAGCTACAAGATGCATTACGTCGAGCCGGTGTCATTAGTGAACTACAAAAGAAGACATACTTCAAAAGAGGATTGAATTCTAAGATTGCCGTTACACTTCAACATAAATATTTTGGTAGTGTGCAAGATCTTGTGAATTGTGCTATTCAAGAGGAGAAGAGACTTATGGAGAGCGTACACCACAGTTTTCCATGATCCATACTTCAATTCTGCTGCCTCTACTAGTGTGACACATGAGAAGATGACCGAGCATGGGACTTTCCCTTGGTCAAGGAGATATATAGTATTCCAAAACTACATATAGCTCTAAGATACACCACAACCTATGTGAGGATGAGAGCCACATAGCCAAATTGAGTGAGAGTGATAAAAGACTGAGTGTGTGATTCCACCATATATGAGGTTGAGAGCATCCAAATTGAGAGTGTGAGAGAGACATCAAAGGAAAGAGAGAAGTAGAAGATAGACAAAGTGAGGATGCAATCTGAAACTAACACATTAATATCTACTTCTAGTGTTGTTTCTCACATTGTGCAGGTTGACATTAAAGATGAAGAATTGAACATTCAACAACCGGCACTTTTGAAGCCAAATGAGGAGGAGATAACCACGGGAAGGGATAAAGTGCTTGCTACCCCGCGGGTACATCCTAATAATTTTAAACACCCAGCGCCTACATCATTTGAGGAGGACGATAAAGGTAACACTATTGGTGCTGAATTTAATTGTGCAAAGGTGAGTAATTGTGAGTACTCATTTGATCAACCAACAATTCCATGTTCTGAAATTTCTTTGCTCAATTTACATAATGTGGAATTGATTACTCATAAGGAAGTTCTTACTAGAATATCTCCTAATGATTCTTTGTGCTATATTATGTTTGATGATCCTAGAGAGCTATCTAGTGTGATTTATAATGTTGCTGAAATTTCAAGTTCAAAATCACTAGTTAGTACCTATGCCTACACATATAAGTTCAATTTGATTGGAGATTATGGTGTAGATAACAAATTTTATGTTCACAGAATTTGCATTACATGTGATAAGCTTACAGAATTGAAATCGCATATTATGGATAAACAATCTTTTATGCTATGTTATGATCACAATGAGATTAATTTCAACAATTGCACGTACTATTTACAAAGATTTCATAAGTCTACTTGTTCGATCTTTAATGTACAACCATGTAAAAATAATCGAGTAAGCTTGATTGAAGCATGGAGCCGCTCAAAATTTTCTTTCCTATATATGAACAAATAAATCTGATTTTCCCCATTAATGATTTGTCTATAGAAAAGTCGAGGACGACTTTCTTTTATAGGAGGGAGAATGATGTGAAAAACAATATTGCAATACATGCATATTTTGGTTGCTACTATATTCATCGGTTTATGCAAAATAATGAAAATGGCACAACAATTGACTCTTACATATACCATGCGTATGTGTTGTTCTTTTCGTTTATTACACTTTCAGATGTTCATGATGTGCTAACCAGAAGAAGTGTTGATGACAAATATATATACCATGCATACACGTTGTATTCTTTGTTTAGTACAATTTCAGGCTATCAAAAGCCGAGGACGGCTTTTCTTGAAGAAGGGGAGGATGATGCGGATACGCATGTGTCTTGTACTTTTCAGTTAAATATATTATTCAACTGGAAAGAGTTATTGAGCCGCATCAAACATTGCCAGGTGAACTCATTTCAAACTACATATAATGTTGTTATTCATAAGAATGGAATACTACCTCATGTCATTAAATGGTGCATTCTTAGGTTTGTCGATGGCAAAGCAATGGAGACGCAAAAGAAAGAGGATAACCACATTAGGTTTCAAAGACATGAAGGAAGAAAGCCCATTCAGTGGGAGAGCAAAAGGGGGAAGCCCAAGGACTTAAACTACAAGTTTTGGATAAGATTATTCAGCCAAATTCGTACCTTCCACAAGCCCAATTGGATTCAAACTCGGATTCAACTCAGAATTCAATTCGGATTCGGTTCGGGACAGCCTGACAGGCACTTACCAAAAATGTCATAACTTTCACAAACGGAGTCCGATTTGGGTGTTCTTGTACTCCTTGGAAAGATATTTTCAAGGGCTACGCAATGGATCTGGTCCCAACATCAAATTCGTCACGGATCAAAAGTTATGGCCGAAACAATGTGACGGCTGTAAAATCTAGTTTCCTTTTTGTGAGAGTTCGTATCTAAAACCATATAGGGTTGAGTTGTATTAGGTTTGTGGACTCTATGGACGTCCCAAGGTCCTATATAAGCCATGTATTGGCAGCCTAAGGACTCAGACCACCTTTGAGAATAATCAATCTATTGAACTTTGTTCGAGTTTATCATTGTTGCTGAAATTCCGTGAAGGAATTAGGAGTGTTCTTCAATCAAGATCGTTCAGCCTTTCCGCTGGGAATTGGGTGCACGATAGATCTTCGCAGTGGTGGCGAAATCGGCGAGTGTGTTTTGGCGGATTAAAGAGTGTTCGTCCCTTGCATTGGCATTGGAGGATAGCTACGATTCATCAAGACTCCCACGAGTATCCATCCTACGTCGAGAAGATCGGGCGACCCCGTATCAGGTATGGCCCGCCACGTGGCGTTCACGTGCTGTGCTTGGGCCATGCCGGGTCGACCGGGCCTCGGGCTGGCCCAAAATAGCCTAGCCCAACTCCCACCTCTACTGCCGAGTCTTTGCGTCGTTCCCTGATGCATGCATGCATGCATGCAACACGTTTGCCGCTGGCTACTGTTGCCGATGAGTAATAAATCTTGTGCTACCGTCAATAATGCGTGTTGCTGCAGCCGAGAAAATAGTAGATCAACGGCAGGGCAAAAATCGAGATGGGAGAAGGGGAGAAAAAATTGAGGAAGTGATTGTGATTTGGGATTTCCTCACTTCGGTAATGATCTCTATGATTCCTCTCCATTTTGCTAATTTTAATTAGAGGCTAGAATATATATTAGAGAGAGGTAGCGTGCGTCAAGGGATCGAATAGTAGATTGGGTAATTTGCTATATTGTTCTACGGTAGTTTCGGGCAGTGTAGGGTATAATTTGATAATATCATCTACTAGAAAGTTGTAGAGTATTTTAGCACCTTTCTGTAGAATATTTAATCACATTAATCGGATGGTTAAATTTAAGGTTATAATTTTTGTAAGCCTGCTATCAAGGAAGTTGTAGTTAATTGGCAGCACTATAATGAACTGTATATTAAAAAATAGTAAATGGTAGAATTAAGGTATTTGGTCTACATGAAAAATGTATGTAGTTTCTTATGAATTTGAGAGGATCTAAGAACATGAATTTTGGATGGCTAGAAAAAAGTTATGAATTTTGGAAGACTGCTGTCTAGAACTGGTTGCCATTAGATGCAATCATGGGAAATCATTAATTTGACAAACTTAATTTCCTGTAGATTCTAAAAATGACATAGTTCAATATAGTTGTGTGTCTAGATTAAACGATATTAAATTATTAATTCTGTTATCTAGAAGATGATAGATCTGTCTTCTTGGTTAAAAACGAGGTTCTACATAATTTAATCCGGACATATGATGAACTAGGATATTGTAGAAATTTTTGTATATATTCCAAAACTGGTATGATGTGATATATTAGATGTGGGAATTAAAAATTATGATGATTTTAGTACCAAGAAAGTGGGGTTAACTGTCTAATAAAGGGGGAAGTTGTGGGTTTGGAAATTGTGTAGGAGCATTGTCATTTATTTATTGTCTTATATTGCAATGGCCTGTATTAAGAGTGAGTAATTATTAGAGGAGTAGCAGTGTCGAGTGTATTGTCATCTCCTAATCAAATCGACTGCCATAACTAAAGAGACAAATGTATTGTAGAATAGTATTTAGGTGCTTGAAATTGTGATTAAATAAACCCTTGCCCTGACTATTCATATGACAATGCTTGTTTTATATTTCTCGCATGCTTATGTTAAGATGATGATGATGAGAATTGTGTAGAATAATGATTATATCATTTGTTTAAATGCTAAAAATGAACTAAAGAAAAAATATAATTATTGCATGCTGAACATTTATGTTACAAAGAGATGACATGTGTGGTCCTCTAGAGCCTGCTTTATGTGGATGACCCATGGGAGTGGGTAGAGAAAGATCTACTTCGGGAGATACTCAATGGAAGTGGAGGTGAGACCCTGTATGAAAAGGATATGGTGACCCTATATGAAAAAGAATAGGACAAGGGTGTTTCATTGATGGGTGAACACTCATCTATACCGGTATATGTAGAAAAAAAGTTGAGACATGTGTATGAGTATTGCATAGTATTCATAAAAAGTGATTTGAGATAATGACATATGTGAATAGAAACTGATGAAAATGAATATGAGGAATTAAGTTATGATAAATGGTTATGAATTGTTAATAAGATGATGTATCGCTTATTATTCTGCTTTATACTTGATGAGTCGTAGACTCACTCGTACTTTATTATTGTTTTTAGGTGAACGTTGAAGACAACATACATGGGTGAAAGTAGCACATGAGACTTTACACACTTAGAGTTCAATAATTTATGATCATATTCAATTTAGGCAACCCATGTGATAATTAGATGACTATTGGTTTTCCTTTAGCTCTTTATGGTTCGTATTGTTGTTGTTAGTTTTGTACCTTAGTTTAGATTTATATTTAGTCTATCTTTATAATTAGTTGGTTCATCTTGAGTTAAATTTAGTGTTCACTGTGTTGCTAAAATTACTGATTACGGTTATATTGTATGCTCATGTTGGAGGTGTAGTGGTTAGTAGGGTGCAAGTAATGGTTTAAATTAGTAGTGTTTGTAGTTGTGAATGACATCTTGGGTTTTTGAGAAGCTGGGGTGTTATAGATCATATCAAGACTAATAAGTTCACCAGTACTAAGCATTATTGCATCCCAAAATCTTGTTACTCTTGCCTTGATTTTTCGTAATTCCTTTCCTAGACTAATCTCACGTAAGGTCTTGTGCGCCATTTTAACTGTGTCTACTAAAATAGCAAGAAAGAATACATGAGGGCATGTAACATCCCAAAATTCGGATGTCCAAAATTATGAAAAATTTAAAAAAAATGTTGCATTTGTTGTGATTCGACTCCTCTTCTGAAAGCTTATTTGGGTTTCTCTGATTTTCGTGATATGCAAATTAATGTCAAGAAATAATTCCCAAATGCAAATGATAATCATAATAATAAGATGTGCAGAATGATTTAAAACAATGAGTTATGAATACCAATTGTAAATATTTAAATTCACATTTGAGCCCATAAAAAAATTTGGGTTTAAGTACGTAAAACAAAACCAATTTTAAAACAAGAATTTAAAGGAATGAATTATGGTAAGGAAGTTAAATCGGAAAGAAAAATCAAAAACATAAATTATAAACTAACTTCAAATTAAGATTGAGCTCCAATCTAAGCCCAAACTTAAACTCGTTAAATGCAGAACCTTAAGGTAGCCAAAATTCAAAGGAAAAGATTTTTAATGAAATATTTAATTTAATAATTAAGCCTAAAAATGCTAAATGATAGCAAGCAAAATTTTAAATACAAAACCAAAGTTTAGTCCCACAAATCTGAAACTTGTACTACAAATTCAACTTTTGGCATTGGACATTCAAGATGGAAAATTTCAAATTCAAATTTCCAAGCATTCCTTTTTCTTCCCTTTCCTTCTCCCTTTCTCTTCCATGTGGACTAGCCTTTTCTTCCTTCTTCCTTCTTTTCTCTTCCATGTGGGTTAGCCTTTTCTTCCTTCTTCCTTCCTTTTCTTATCCCTCTCCCTCCTTTTCTTCTCTTGCAGCTAGCCCCCTTGCTTCCTTTCTCTCCGGCACCCAACTGGCCGGCCCTCCCAAGACCACGTTGTGGCTGTCCCCTCGTCCTGCCCTGGCAAGGCCATCCCCTGCCATGGCCTTCATGTCGCGCCGAAGCCACACCCTGCAGCAGCCCATCACCATCACCACGATGCCATCGACTGGTCAACACCGATAGTGCCACCACAGAGCTCCTCTACGCGCAGCAATCGCTCGACTTCGTCTCCCACGTGACTAATAACGTCACATCACCACTGCAACACATTGCTATAGCCATGTCGTGGCCATCCCATCACCTTGTCCCGCGGTACCCACAACTGAGTGGTCACATCGGCCGAGCTCTGTTCTGAGGTCATTGGCCACAGGGCCTTAACAGCTCTCCCTCCGTGGTTATAAACTAGCCCAGCCTCCTCCATGTTTCCGCACCTTCCCCATTTTCCTCCCTTCCTTCTCCCCTTGCCCCCATTGCCAAGCCATGCCCCAAGCCATACGCTAGCCACCGCCTTCCCTCCGGTGTTCCGATCGCCTTAGTGAGAGCCCTCCAAGGCTTGTTGCATCATATTGTGTTCTAGGCCCCCAATTGCAATTCCCCTCGGCTGATTCTAGTCTTTAATTGCCACGGTTTTCCACACCACCTTTCACTCCCATCGTCGGCCAACAACCCCTTCATCACCCCTCCTCCACCATCTCCATAGCTCCCTTGAGCTCTGCCCACCGTTGGCTAGAGCTCCCTATTGCCTTAGCTCCCCCTCCACGGCAACCTCGCCACACCGCCCGGGTGTCACGTCGACGACCACCACTGGTGCACATCCATCAACATGGACCGTTGGGTAAGACTCCTCATACTCCCCTTCAACTCATGTGCTCACCATTTTGCCCATTCTCCCACCACAGCGCCGCTGCCCCATTTCTACCCCACCGTTGGTCGCTCAAGCTGTCGCCGGTCCTCCCTCAGCACCACCTCGGCCTGAGCTAATGTCTCCCTTAGCCTCCTTATCTCCTCGGCCATCCATTTTACTATGTGCCGCCCCTTCCCCAACCGTCGCCCACCATCGACGAAGCCACCCACTGAGCACCGCCCCATCCCTTGTTTCTGCCAATAGCCTTCCTATCCACAATGAGCTCCTCTCTCTCTCTCTCTCTATATTTCCTATATATGACAAGTGGGCCCCTATATTAGGTAATGAGTTGGCCATCTGGGTTAATTAGTAGCTAGTGATTTTTGGGTACGTAATTGGGATAGAAAGATTACATTAGTCCAATGTCTCACAAAAAATGGAAGATATATAAATAAAGTCACCCCAATATTCGCTTTAAGAAATTCATTTATCAATCAAAGTCCTATCCAAATTTAATCGATGTCATTAACATGCCACAGCTAATTAAATCTTAACGATACATTTGATTAATGGTGACGCTGAAATATAATTGCATCTATCGAGCTAATACCACCAAAACAGACTCCAATTGAAAATTAAAACTATGCTAGGTAGCAAATAAAGGTACATAAAATATCAATGGCATTTAATTCCAAGAGCATCTTAAATAAAAAGTCATGTTAAAACATAACCTTGTGTATCAACTAAAATATAATGACCCCTCAGCTATCGGCCATTAAAAGAATAAGACACTAGTAACCAGAAGTAGTCAGCATATATGTAGAAATTAGACTTAAAACAAGAACCTAACTAGTATGAGTATATATGTGTATATACATAGACATCTACCTAGGTGTGGATGTCAAGTCGCCCTTAAGAAATAATTCATGTAGGAAACAATGCAATAAAAAGAATTTAAAAGAGGAGTCATCATGGGATAATTCCTAGTTAGGCACTTTGGACCAAAATTATTAAACAAATTAACAAATGAAATAATAAGCTAAAACAACTATAAATAATGGTGATTCTTTAAAGGACCATAAAATATGGCTAACATACCAAAATCAAGTGTGAGAAGATAAAGTCTAATTTTAACTAAATCATCGAAATTGAAAATGGAGATTGGTTTATAACATAAAACTCGACCAATACATACATAAATACTCAAACTAAAGTCTTATGTCTACCCATATAGGTCTTTGACTCATGGAACTTTCTTAATAAATATAAAATAACAAAAGAAGTTATTAATAACAAATCGAGCCATGGTATTCTACAGTCAAAGATGCCTAGCCATCTTTGAACCCGAAGTGAAATGTTCCTCTTATCATGAACCTTCCTTGACATCTATCTCGACGGATTTTCCTCTATCATTCCTCATTTTGCTAAAACCCCTTTTGACTATGTCAAAATCCTACACTCGTTAAATCCCACCTCAGATTACCCACTTAATATAATAAAACTTAGTTGAATTCATTTGGATTTATTTAAACTTGAGTTATTTGAATTTATTAGGATTCAGTTGTTTATTGTATAATTAGAATTGAAGTATTGAAGAAGTGAAGGCTCGAGCGAGATCAAAATCCCGATAAAAACGGAGACCAAGAAAGTAATATCATCAACTAAGAAGAATAAGGAAGATCAAGACTATGGTAAATTGAGCTAGACAAGTCAATATTTTGATCATGTTGAACCTATATTTTTTACAAGTTATTTTCATTTAAACTATCAAATTGCATGCTGTTATTTCATATGCAAATCTATGTTGGTTTTAAGATTTTACTTACAAGTCCATTATTCAATTTCTTAGTATTATATTCTCTTAGGACATTGAGTTATCGAGCCTTGTCACCCTAGAAAAATTATAATGGTAATGTTTTGAAAATAAGTCTATAATTACACATCATGCTTATTACTGCTTAGATACTCGAGGGCACTAGAATGCTCCAAGCATCACTTTCAATCATGAGAAACTGATTTGGGAAGTCATGGGTAGAAATGGTTGGTATATTTTGATATGGATATTTTATGTTCCCAAAAACCCCAACTTGCTTATTTATCTGGGCGGATGATAAGAGGGGCCGATGTAGTGGATGCATGAGAATATGTGGATTGTGGTAGAACTACCCAGGTAACCCTGAGGACCGAATCGGGTCATGACCTCCTATTATAAAACAGTACAACCACAAGTCTATAAAGTACAACTAGACTAAGTAAATCTATCGAACCCCCAAATACATCTCACAGATAGGGGAAAGGAGGAGAATAATGCAAGGGCAAGGAGTGAGCTAAAAGGGACACCAATGGTAGGGTGAAGTTCGCCAGTCGTGCTAGCATTGTGGAGAGTGTAATCCAACCTGCGCTAGTATCCGTGGTGAATATCCCACGCAATGTATGGGACCCATCGCAAGTGGGAGAAGCCCATAAGGTGAGATGATAAAAGAGGGCCAAATATTTTGAAAAGTTACTGTGATGATCTATTCAATCGCATAACTAAGGAATCATGTGAAGCAATGAGCGGATTGTCTCTTGTGGTGAAAGTGTACAACCTCTACAGAGTAAAAACTATTCGAACAGTCGTGCCCACGGTCATGAGCGGGCATGGGAACTTAACTTGAGATTATTCTATTTCAAAAACTTTGTGGTTGGAATTGGAAAAGTGTTGGGCCATAAAAAGCTCTGATTTGTGTTGCCCTGGATGTCGTCCCAGTAATAAAGTTTGGCGGATATGACATCGAAAGATTAGTATGAGGTGCAGAAACCATGTAACGATGGATGGAATCTGGATCTCTATTATTACTGCATACTTTTACATATTTAGAAAATTTATTTTAGTTAAACCTATTAAGTCTTAGGAATTTCTATTACTGTAAATTTTCAAGGCATTTGGCAAATAAAAATAGCCTGAACCTTCCTTTGACAAGTCATGCATCTATATAATTTCATATTGTGTGTTGGCTCACAGAGCATGGTGGTTTGTGCTCATCCTCGCTCGTTCAATTAATCCAGAATCAGGAGTCAGATTACTACGTTTCGGCAATACACCTGATCACGATGGTAATGAAGATGAAGAGGCCAAGAATTAGGTTGCAAACCCTAGTTAGCTGCCTACGGGTACATTATGAGGGTCCCAACTGTGTGTTCTATTTTTGCTGCTGCATTTTATTCATTTCGGGCTGATCGGCCCATGAGTAAATCTACTAATATATTTACACTTCCACAAGATATGTACTTTGATGTTCAGTACTGAATCTGTGAGCACTATCTATTGATCTAGAGAATAGTACGGTGAAATCACAAAGGATTCTTGATTGTGAAATCCGGGTCCGATAAGGCACGACAATTTCACTGCTTTCTTCTACAAAAGTGTTCTATTCAAACATGGGAGGTGGATTTGATGGAACAGGATGGCGTGATGACTAGCTTTCGATGGAACAGGATGGTGTGACGACTAGGGATGAAAAGTGGATATGAATTATCCATATTATCCGGTCATTGTATTCGATAGGATGTAAATATGGTATAGATTTTTTTCATCCGATTAACAATTTCTATCATATTCTTATTCGAATTAGCATAAAAAATATGGATGCGTATATAGTATGAATTTTTACCATCCAAAATATTATTTTATCCAAACTATCTGTATCTGTATTCATATTCGACGAAGCAGTATGCATATTTTATTACAATACGACTAATTAGTTGGATAAGTTTTTTTAATTGAACGTGAATTCATGTTTCCTTAGGTGAAGTAAATGAATTAGTATGATTAAGCGTGATTGTAGGAGGATAAAATGGCATTAATGACTTTATACTACATAAGTTATGAGGATATCCGGATCAGACCGAATTGAGTAGATATTCGATTCGAATTCATATCCATTACAATATTCAATTTGTATTCGTATTCGAGAATATTCAGATTCATATTCGTATTCAATTACAAATACGAATACGAATGTGGTTAGGGCACTATCCAATCTGTTTTCATCCCTAGTGATGACTGCGCGAGATGTATTCGGCGAAATCTCAGATATTAGCAAGATAGCCTTTGGTGATTTCTGTCGACCTTTTCTTCTTTGTGTTTTGTACGTGGGTCACCGTTGGTATTTATAATCCAATAGATATCTTCTGTCTTTTCTTATATGAATTAGTATACGTGTATGTATTCTTTTTTTAGTTGGACTGCTTTTCATATTAGAATTTTTAAGCATTGTTTCGTCACCGTTGGATTGCTTTGTCAGATTCTTATTTGGTTCAGTTGACAAAATAGTAAATTTAACTTTTATTTGATTGGATTTGCAAGAAGGTGCATTACTTACTCGATCAGATATGCAATTTTTCCTTTTTACTGCAAAGATTATCTTGTCGGTTCTGGGAGCCACTTGTATAATCCACCATTATTATATTGACGACGTACTCAATCGACCGCAAGTATATATTATACATGGATTATGTTTCCAAAGTATATGCAGTGATCAGCAGTTTTTTTATCACAGTTCCGATTTGGATCATGACTCATAGTTCCGATGCCTATTTTTTGTATTTGTAATAGCAATTTGTGATACAAAATTTTAGATTGATGAAGTACTTGATCTACCGATGCCTGTGGGGTCAGGCTGCCTGGTTGAACAAAAAGGGTTTCTATTATTACTGGAATTGATTATTCTGGACGACAAACAAGCAAACATTTAGTCTTTAGTAATATCCTAAGCAAATATTGAAGCTCTCTTACCTATATTTGTTTTTATCAGACTTGGATTTTGTCAATTCATAGTTCTATGTGAAACCACTGCACTATTCTTGTATCAATAGATAATGCTCACAGATACATTGTTAAATCATTTCATACACAACGTAAACCGTACTATACATTAATATTACAAGTCATCATAGTTTAAATAGGTTGCATCGGGTCAAGTTTTATAATAATGGCCGATTAGGCCAAATAATTACATTACACAAAAATGGAAGCAACAACGGAAGCAAAAAGGGGAAAGCACATCTCGTCACAGGCAGCGACTAGAAAGACCCATGTACAACGATATTACCTAACAACGTGGATAATATTGATGTACGCAAGCTATCTGGTTGGCCTGACTGAGGTGAGACCTAGACTACTAGAGACTAGACTAATCTCCATCGTGACTGAGGTGAGACCTAGACTACTAGAGACTAGACTAATCTCCATCATCTTCATTACCATCAGCTCCTTGGTCCTCATAGTAGACGTAATGACCTTGATCCACAGGTTTTGAAGGGTTTTGAGAACGAGGGTGAGCAATACAATGGTGCTCTATAAGCCAACACATAGAATGCAAGTATTTATGTATGCAATGAGTAATACAACGGTGCTCTATGAGTCAACACACAGAATGCAAATATTTATGTATGCAATGTTTGACAAGGATGGATTTGGTTCTTTCATTTGCTAAAAGCAATATTTTGAATTACATTAATTAACAAAATCATATGACTTAGCATTTTAACTAGTCATGTTTTATTAAAGAAATTGAAATTGTGCAATATTTATATTGGTGCAGGTTCCATCCACCTGTTACATGATTCTATCCATCATATGCTTAATTTTAATCATTTGGTTACATACACCTTATTAACAACACTGAGTTACCTTCACTCAGGAAAAAGCCAAATTCAGGGTGACTTTCACCCAATGAGTTTTCATCTCACTCATAAATGTTTTTTAAATAGAAACTAATTTGAACATGTTCTTATGCCCATCTTTGACTATAGGTATGGTTGTTTGAATAGTTTATACTTTACAAAGACTATACATTTTTCCCATAAGAGATAATCAGCTTGCTATGTTTCACACATTTCTTTAAACATGTGAATCAAGAAGATCATTACAAGGCCTTTATAAGGCATCCCTCAGTGCAAGCTATACCCACTAAGGTTTCATTTGAGGGTGACTTACATTCGCCATGCCTAGACCCCCTCTTACGCCACATGACGGCTTACGCCAGCGACACGACCCGTATCCATGATGGCTTAAAACTAGTGACACGACTCGTGTGACTTCAATGGTATAACTAGCACTAGTGGATATAAATTATTGAGCTAGGTCAACACCATTATAGATTTGTAGTTGCACTATTTTACAATGAGAGGTTATCACAAAATTAAGTCCTTCAATTATCTAGGTAGTGCTACCATAAATCACAATTTCTCATGCTCTTTCCATACCAACACCTCTTACCATCCATCCAGATCTGGTAACAGCAAGTTTTAAGATTTTGAGAAGTATAAACTAAGTTATCCATAAATATAATAATTTACCTCCAATGATTGCCCAAAACAAGTTTCATTGTTGGAAAGATGATGATTAGGATAAATTAATACCCTAGTACTTAAGTAAGACTAGCATAGCACTTAAGTACATCTTATAGCTAATGAAGTTATCAAATAATTATCTAGAGTGGCAAGAATCAGGTAATTCAAGTGTCAAGGATGACATAATAATACTAAGTGGACATGTAACTTGTCGAGATCTGAATATATAAATCCGGACTCTTTGTGTATACCACACTAGTCCAGAATTATGTTAGTACAAACAGTATAAACATAGTTAAAATATTAACCATATGCATAATTCATAAAGAAACAAACTCAAATATTAATAATTATCATAATACGACCTATGGCCAAGCTTACAAATAATAGCCTGAATGGCTTAAGAAACTAGCAGTGAAAAACAACAATAAGCATAGTAGCCATTCGACATACCTACAGGCAATCGACTGGAAAGCAAAATCCTAATCCACGAAGTCATCGAAATATCCTTCTTCAAGTACCTCCTGCTGTTATGGTTCTTCCTCTTCGACTGAACAACAGTAGACATAAAGCTATGAGTATATTGGTACTCAGCAAGTCGTTTGTAACAAAAGCGCAATATAATATGCAAGACTTACCAATGGATGGCCGAAAGGTTATTTTGTAGAAAGTAATAATTTAAAGTAAATACAATAAATAAATTAAAAGCAAACTTTAACAAAAATGATAATAAATAACATGATTTTAGATAAACTCCAAAACTTCAAAATTAGAACCAAAAGATATAGCTCGATTTTAGATAAATTTTGGAAAAGAACAGGGGTCAATTGGAGTTAGGACAAACAAAAATAGGCTCCTCGAAAATCTAATCTAAAGAAAATGCTAGAAATTTAGAAATCTACTGTGTTGTGGACTCGGTGCACGGGAAGACTAGTCTACGATGGACTCAGCTTACGGAACAGTATGCACGCGATTGGGCTAGCTAACGTGGTGGTTAGGGCAGACGTG
Organism: Melocanna baccifera; assembly: GCA_036346265.1. Taxonomy (NCBI): domain Eukaryota; kingdom Viridiplantae; phylum Streptophyta; class Magnoliopsida; order Poales; family Poaceae; genus Melocanna; species Melocanna baccifera. The sequence goes on along the minus strand of CM070688.1, from coordinate 9,062,597 downwards.
GCGGACACGCAGGTCGGCGGATGGCGGTAGGGTGATGTGGTGTTGGAGCCGGCGGTGGCGTGGTCGACACATAGCGGTGACGTGGAACCAAATGGCTCGGTTTCTTGTGGCGTGTGTGAGGGCGAGTGGTGATGGGTGTGGAAAATAAGGGCGACAGCTCGGCTTATAAAGCACAGCAACAAGGTGCTCCAAACAGAGACGGCCGAGAGGCCGAGTTGGGCACAGACGCCGAGGTGTGACGGCGGCGAGAGTCCACGAAGGACACGGCGGAGGGAGACCCATTCGGAGATGACAAACAGCGCTTGGGTGGCTAGATGTGTGACATGTGGTAGAGCCCGTGATCGAACGGCTGAGAGCAGACCGCACAAATGGACAGTGCTCGGTCCTCTCGATGGCTGACACATGTCATCGGTCGAGATCCGGCGATTGGTTCTAGGGACAACTAGATGAGAGACGTGTGGATAAGAGGTGATCTGACGGCTAAGGCTTGACGGGCCGAGATAAATAGTAATGGCTCGACCCGTTACTGTTTATGGGATTTTTTGGGTGTTTTCTTTTTCAGTAATTCAAATAAAATAAAATAAGCTCCAGAAATTAGCAAATAAATTCAAAAATATTTATAGAAAATTTCTTGAGACACAAGGAATCCAAATAAAATATTTTTAGCACATATTAATGTTTATTTTATTCATATCAAATCCTTTTATTTATTAAAAACTCAATTTAAGCTTTAATTAAATCCAAAAAAATCTAAACGGTGAATTTTATTTTAAAAGGCTTCAAATAACATTGAAAATCAGGATAATACATTTGCATAAGAAATAAAGTATACAATTTGATAATTTAAATGGATATAAATTTGCATAAAATGTAGGTTCAATATGATCAAAATGTTGAATCTCCTAGGTCAAAAGCAGGTTAGTCTTGATACTCCTGAGTGTGCTCGATCTGGGGCTCACTATGTCCTTTGTACTCTACTCGGACATTCATATCAAAAAATGAACCACAGACAAAGGAGAACAAATAAATACCAAAGAAAATTCAGATGACTCCAAATTGAATTAAACCAGTACCATTAGATAGATATTGAATTTATAAAAATTTAGATACAAGTTTTATTAAATTAGAGCAAAGATGAGGGAGAAAAACCTTTCCAAAGTTTATTTTTAGAAAAATTCTAAAAATAAATAGAGGAGAGAGAATTCTCTCTATGACAAATAGGGTCTATATTTTAAATTAATTTTATCTAGAAAAGGCCACAGAGGTTGATAGGTGGGCCTACGTCTTTTAAATAAAAATGATTTATTTTTAAAAGGAAAAGGACAAAGGCTGACATGTGGGGCCATTTACTGTGCACACAGTACTTGGGGGCCCACATGTCAGTAGCTATATTTTTAAAATCCAGTTATTAAAGAAAATTTAGAAGGGGCCCACTTGTCAGTCTAACATAGCTTAGAGTAAAAAGGGAGGCCCACACGTCAGTCATGGATTAACCCAGGTCATTAAGGCAATCACTAGCGCTAATTATTGATGGGGGAATAGTGATGATGGTGCTATAGTTGCCTTCCCTAGCCGATCAATGGCGAAGCTCGCCGACGGCGAAAGGGAGGTGGCGGTCAGAGACGACAGCCAAAACGGGACATGTGCCTCATTGCAAGCCGCTAATTATTGAGATGTAATCTGAATTCAAATTTAAATTTTTGAATTTGCCACGAAAATTTTTAAAAGCCCCAAAAAATGGGGTGTTACAATTTCCTTCTGTGGCCAACATAGCAGTCTATCCAGGCATTATACAGAAAACAAAAGCACAATGATATACCTATTCTCACCTCGAGATAGCGTTATGCTTGTACAGGGAGGACCTCTCATCATAATATGCAAGCGCATAACAGTAACCGTAGAGTGTGGCCAATCCAAATATGAAGCTGTTCGCCCTTGTACTTCTAGAATTTCACAAGATCCAAAAAGTAGATGCAGTACTGCAGATAGTTCATTACAGCTTGTACAACATGGTCCCTCGGAGGGGAAAAACACAAGAAGCTGTTACTAGGTGAGCAGGAACAGCAAGCACACAGACCAAACGGTAGACCTGAACTCTACTCTTCTCATGGCCTGTCTCCGATTAACATTGTCTCCATCTAGCACCTATAAGATGGCCTGTGTACTTCATATCTGAAAGCAAAGATAGAGCAATAAGAAGTGCTAGCTACTAAAGAAGCAGTGGCATTTTCTTTCCTTGTGTTGGTTTTGTATACGACCATCAGTTATAGTACTTTTTTTTTTGCCGTCTGTAGCATATGATTGCCACAATGGAAATGGTAGGCATCAGGATGTCAAATCACTGCGGCCCCGATCAATATGGAGATTTTTCACTGTCGTGAAACTTTTGTTGTGAAATTTTTTTTGTTTTTTGATTTTTTTCGTTCCGTTTTTTTTTTCATATTCCTTTGCATTGTCCGCATTAGACTAGCGAGCCGTTTTTATTTTTACATTTTTTTAATTTAATTATACCTAATATGCTACTCAGCTATAGTAAAAAATCAGCCAGCTACAGTGTTTTTTCAGCAAACACCAAAAGTCATCGCTATTCCGATCACCCCGCAGTGGGAGTTGAGTTGCTAAACTTTGATACTTTGACAAGGGTGTGAATTTTGGGTAAAGCTAGAACCGGAGCCTGCACAGTACAGTGCCGTAATGTTTGTACATGTTATAAAGTTGTAAACCCAAGGTTCTATAAAATGCTGATAGTGTGCTGATTGTTGCAAAACTATAATATCCTCGTGTAGGGGGGTTTTTTTTTTGGTGAGGAATATCCTCGTGTAGTTGTATATGAAAATATTTCCGCGTGGTCCGTGCAATCTTTTTACAGCAATAATCTATCGTCTTAAACTCTATAAAATTGAAATCTAACAAATGATTCCAATCCAATCAGCTTTTGCACTAGATATATAATCTAAGTTGTCAATGGGTAACTTTTTCTTGGAGCAAATTTCTCAAATCTGCAAGGTTATTATCGAAACTATTACAAAACTAGATTTCATATAACTACATGTTTTAATATTTCAGTCAGATTATACGACTATATAATAACAAGGCCCACTTGGTAGTGAAATGCAAGCTTTCGTCTAGTGCAACAGGTGTACAAGGTCCCCTGCGACGTTAACAGATGGGTTCAAGTGTTCAGAGCAGTTAATATTTCACAAATCTTAAATTTGTACACTTTCATCCAAAATCTATAGTTCTACAAAATTGTTGTTTAAATATGTAGTTTTGTGATAGATTTGACAAAAAAAATCTGTAGTTTTGTGATTCTTTTAAAAGATGGAATTGCCATGGGTAACTACGTAATTAAAAAAGGGCCAACAGAAGTAGGCGTTGCATTCTGGTCAAGAGCCCAGCCCACGACTTCTATCCGACCCACGTGCAGTGGGTAACTACGTAATTAAAAAAAGGTCAACAGAAGTAGGCGTTGCGTTCTGGTCAAGAGCCCAGCCCACGACTCCTATCCGACCCAGTGCGTAGACCACGACGCTGGTGCTCCCCTTCTCTTCCGCCCACGTAGCCCCACACGCCAGAGACCACCAGCTGCCACCGGTCCACAGACCCGGTCCACCCAACCAACCTCCAGCCGCAGTTTTGGCGCGAAGAATTGGCGCCAACTCGCCGCCACCTTCCCGCCAAGAACACCCCCACCCGCCTCCCCCTTCTTCCCCAATCCAAAACACCTTGTGCCCCAGCGCGCGCGCGCACGCACCCTCGCAGACGCAAGAACCAATCCCAATCCCCAGGGGCGAGATCCAGAAACTTCTCGAAGCCTCTTCTGCGATGGAGGCGTTCGGCGGGTTCTTCGTGGACGAGAAGGCGGCGCGGGTGGAGAACATCTTCCTCGAGTTCCTCAAGCGGTGAGAGTAGCGCCGCCCCCCTCCCCCCATTTCTAGGGTTTCCTCAGGGTCCGATTTGTTTGATGTGTGGGGGCGTTTCTTTGATCTCTAGGTTCAAGGAGGCGAATGCGGCGGAGCCGTTCTACGAGGTGGAGATGGAGGCGATGCGGTCGCGGGAGTCGACCACCATGTACGTCGACTTCGCGCACGTCATGCGCTTCAACGACGTCCTCCAGAAGGCCATCTCCGAGGAGTACCTCAGGTGAGATTGGGAATCTTTTAGGTGTGAATTGGAAATTTGTGGCTGGATTTTGGGACGGAAAGGCGACAGCTTTGGTTTGTTTACTCGGATTCCAAACGGAAATATGGATGGATTTTGGGTTTGTGTCTGGATCTGGGGGTGGGGGGGGGGGGCATTAGATGCCGCCGCCGCAAATTCTAATCTTGATGTTATTAGACGCCACCGCAGCCGCCGAAAATACTTCATGGATTCATTCGTATATTGTTAGCTAATCAAATCATCCAAACAGGACGTCTTCATCGGCGTATGGTTAGAATCCAACGACAAGAGTGAGAGAGAGAGAGAGATTTATTTGGATATGTATTCAATTATCAAACTAACTAATATTAGATAGTACAAATTCACCCCTAGTCATTATTAACTACTTTTGCTTTAGGATCTGTAAACTTTTTGAAAAGAGGAGTACCCAAGCAAACCCCTGCGTTACACTTTTTGGTTAGAATTTCAACAAATTAGCAATATTTTTTTGTTGTTTCTTTGGTAGATTTGATTAGTATTTGAGTTAGTACTTGTTGATTTGTTTGATTGTTACATGGAGGAAATGGATGCTCATATGCCGCATTTGATTCCATCAGGTTTGAGCCGTACCTTCGGAATGCGTGCAAGAGGTTTGTGATGGAGCATAGGGCTGGGGAGAACCGTGCGCCAATCATCGCTGATGATAGCCCCAACAAGGATATTAACATTGCCTTCTACAACATCCCGATGCTGAAGAGGTCTTTACTTGCCCCTCCAGAAGTACCTGTTATGTGTTGGACAACTGAATAATTCGTGCTAATGGCATGTGGTTTACTACGAATGTGTGGAACTTACCAAAGACATGCAGTTGTTGGTTAAAATGTTTATCAGTACTCCAGACTGCCGTGTTACATACTAAAGAATCGAAGGGGCACATTGCGTGCAGATTTTAATTTTAGTGTCATCTGCTTCTGTGGATATATATACTTTAGTCTAAATTATTGACATTTTGCATTGCTCTGATAGATCATAGGTGTAAGCTAAGTTTTTTTTATGGTTGCCAAAAATATTGACTGAAACTGCTGTTGTAATAGGTTGAGGGAGCTTGGGACAGCAGAGATTGGTAAGCTCACAGCTGTAATGGGGGTTGTGACACGGACGAGTGAAGTCCGACCTGAGTTATTGCAAGGCACCTTCAAGTGCCTTGATTGTGGAAATGTTGTAAAGAATGTAGAGCAGCAGTTCAAGTATACTGAGGTTGTAACTCTGAACTGTATGTTCCATTTGTTTTCATTTCTCATGCAATGTGTCTAATGATGGATCTTGTACCTTACCTGCAGCCAATAATATGCGTCAATGCAACATGCCAAAACCGATCAAAATGGGCCCTTCTCCGGCAAGAGAGCAAATTCACAGATTGGCAGCGGGTCAGGATGCAGGAGACATCAAAAGAGATACCTGCTGGGTCACTACCACGTTCCCTGGATGTCATTCTGCGGCATGAGATTGTTGAGAAGGCTAGAGCTGGGGACACGTGAGGAAACCTTTTTTTTTCTTGCATTACTTTGTAGTCGTTGGATTGACTTCGTTTTATTAAAATATTCTGTTTTGGGCATTTTCAGGGTAATATTTACTGGAACTGTTGTTGCAGTTCCAGATGTTATGGCACTAACTTCACCTGGTGAGAGAGCAGAGTGTCGCCGGGAAGCTCCTCAGCGAAAGAACGGATCAGGTGTCCAAGAAGGTGTCAAGGGCTTGAAGTCCCTTGGTGTAAGAGATCTCTCATATCGCCTTGCTTTTGTGGCAAACTCGGTGCAGGTATGAACTCTTTCCAGCAATAAAGTTCCATCTGAGCCAGCAATAAAGTTCCATCTGACTAGTTTAATTTAAGTATTTCCCTTATATGGTTCTCATTTCTCTTCAACATTGTTAGGTGGCGGATGGCAGGAGAGAAGTGGACATTAGGGATCGGGACATAGATGGTGATGACAGCGAGAGACAGAAGTTTACCGTAAGTTCAAATTACACTCCAAGAACTACTGTGCTCTTTTTCCATAAAGGAAAATGGAGTTTACCCTTATAGAAAAAACTAAAAGAGCTACTCTTCACATGGTATTCAAATTATTTTTCTGTTGTCATAGCAAGCTGTCATGGTTTTATTTAACCATACATGTGTTTGTAATTGTACTTTATGACATGCATACCGAGCATGATCCTTTTATTCTTTTTATATCCTGAACTGGTGTATGATCCTACTACATTGTTAATTTGGTGTACTACATGTGCATGTAAAAAATGAATCTTACTGAACGACCATGCAAGCTGCTATCTGTTTTACTTCTGTGGGGTTATCTCTTAAATCATTTCCTTTTAACCATTCAGTTAGTTGTAGTTGTTAAACTACTTATTCTTTACTGTCTCTGTTTAACAGGAAGAAGAGGAGGATGAGGTTGTTAGGATGAGGAATACTCCTGATTTTTTCAATAAGATAGTTGATAGCATCTGTCCTACCGTCTTTGGTCATCAAGAAATAAAGAGGGCAATCCTTCTTATGCTTTTGGGTGGTGTTCACAAGATGACACATGAAGGTATAAACCTTAGAGGTGACATAAATGTCTGTATTGTTGGAGATCCAAGTTGTGCAAAGTCTCAGTTCTTAAAGTAAGCCTTCTTCTCTTGTATTCTCATTGTCATATTTTAGAATATTTTCTGATTGTGTGATGGACAAAGTTAAGGTTTCATCATGAAATGTTATCTTTCTGGATATATATAAACTTTGTACTGTTGCTTCACAAGATAGCTTGTTAGTATTTGCATAAAACTAACATCACAGCTTTCTGATAAGGATGACTCAGTACAGAACCATGCGACTTCTTAGTGTGCTAATTGATACCAACTGCTTGAACGTGTTTTGTCGAATAATAATATGTTTTTTGTGGGTTGAAATATCAAATATCCAGATTTCTAGCTGCTCGTCCAATTTTTCTTGAATTGGACCTCCTATCTTGTTACTTGGTTGAGTTAAATGCTTGACCAATCATGATGAAATCTAAAATGTGGTGTTGAATCCAATCCTCAGATATACTGCTGGAATTGTTCCACGATCTGTTTACACATCAGGGAAATCCTCATCTGCTGCTGGTTTGACAGCAACTGTTGCTAAAGAACCAGAGACTGGTGAATTTTGTATTGAGGTAATATTGATTTTTAGCAACTTGATCCATTTGTATTGTTAGTAAAAATATTTGTGGATGCGGGCAAGACATTGAGAAGTATGCATTTGCTTTGAGTTATGTTGTTCTAGCAAGAATGATAGTTATTGTTGAGTTGACAGGCTTGGTGGAAATCATTAAATTGTTCAAATCCATGCTGGTATGGAAGTCATAGCAACATGTCTACAGAATAATTAGCTTCCATTGAAGAATTTTAACAATGTATAGGCTTTATATACTAAATGCTAAATTGAGCTCCAATGAGCTATAATGTGTATTTTATCTGCTCGCTAGGAGTCACTTTCATTTGTGTACAATCTTGCTTGTTCTGATGTCTTTCCTTTGTTGCTGCTACTGTTTTGTTTATTGCAGGCAGGTGCACTCATGTTAGCTGATAATGGCATCTGTTGCATTGATGAATTTGATAAGATGGACATTAAGGATCAGGTAGGCTTACAAATTGAGTTATTATTGCCTTAGCCTTCAAATTGATTTATTATTGCCTTAGCCTTTTTGGTGAAAACTTAATGGGTGCCAATCTCATTCATCCATTTTAGGTCGCTATACATGAAGCAATGGAGCAGCAAACCATTAGCATAACAAAAGCAGGAATACAAGCAACTTTGAATGCACGAACTTCAATTTTGGCAGCAGCAAATCCCACAGGGGGGCGTTACGACAAGTCTAAACCACTTAAGGTAATTCAAGCAAATTAAATATTATAATTCATCTTGTTCTCTTTCAGTTACATCCTTATTTTTTTATTGAATCTTATGAGATGAAAATTGAACTTGTATATCTAATATTTCATTTGCTGCAATACCTGCCAGTACAATGTGGCATTGCCTCCAGCTATTCTTTCAAGATTTGATCTGGTGTACATCATGATCGATGAACCTGATGAAAACACTGACTACCACATTGCTCATCACATTGTGAGAGTCCATCAAAAACGTGAAGAAGCACTTGCTCCTGCATTTAGCACTGCAGAATTGAAGCGTTACATTGCTTTCGCAAAGTCTTTGAAACCTCAGGTTTGCCTCTTTGTGCTATTGGAACACGGGCTTTAATTTGTCATCAACTTATAGTTATCGCTATGTGTCATTGCAGCTGAGTTCAGAAGCAAAGAAAGTTCTGGTTGAATCTTATGTTGCCCTTCGTAGAGGTGACAGTACTCCGGGTACTAGGGTCGCTTACAGGATGACAGTTAGGCAACTAGAGGCATTAATTAGGCTGTCAGAAGCTATTGCCCGCAGTCATTTAGAAAGAGTTGTGAGTAAAATCCTTGTGCATATTTTACATGTATTGGATGAATGACATTCTGCAAGTTTTTCTTAAAGCACCAGTTTTGCTATTTGTACTGCTTAAATCTATCCACTCTAGTGGAGTAAAATATATTAACTTCACTTGCACTATCACGGATAGTATGATCAACTTATCATCTGTTCTTAATGCTCTTTGCGTTGAGTTTATTATCCCTTCTCCATGATTTTTCTGCTAACTTCAATTGATATTAAAATCTTCTAGGTTCTCCCAGCCCATGTCCGCATGGCAGTTCGATTGCTCAAGACATCCATTATCAGGCGAGTTACCTGACTAGTTAACCTTTCCATGCACAGATATTTTCATGATGTTGTCACTGACACAAGTTTGTTAAATGTGCAGTGTGGAATCAAGTGAAGTTGATCTCTCTGATTTCCAAGATGCCGAGGATGGCACAAATGTACCTGCTGAGAATGATTCTGGACAGCCAGCAGAAACAGATGCTGCTCCTCAACGAGAGGGTGCAGGTAGGTTTTCCACTATTGTTAATATGGCTTCCTTTTTCTTGTTCTATTTTTTATTCTAATTATTTTTTGTCCTTTATTTTAAATGTCAAACTATAGAAAATGACCAAGCAGCAGATGCTGCTAAGAAGAAGTTGGTTATAACTGAGGAACATTTCCAGAGAGTTACACAAGCTTTGGTTATGAGACTGCGACAGCATGAAGAATCAGTCGTGAAGGACGGTACTGATACTTCTTGATTTTACATGACTTTTGTCTTGCTTTATTTTGACCTGCTCCCTGCCCTTGTATATTTATCCTAGCAATAATGTTCAGCTCAACATTTCCAACTTAGAGAATGGAAGTATATCCTTAATTTTAGATAAAAACAATTCCAACTGCTGCCTGTTTGTCATCCAAGTTCCTCAATTGTGATCTAGCTTGAGAAATATGAGGAGCATGGCATCCTTTTTGGTAGCTTATAGTATCCGGTGAGCTCTAGGTTGGAGAATAATTGTTTTTGAATGTTACACATAATAAATTCCTAATACTGTGGATGCTCTTACTATTATATTGTTATATTTTTCCTCTTCGTAGATAGGAGATCATCTTTTTATATTTTGTACACCTGTGTCTCGCGCTTTATATGTTGTAGTTTAAGGGTTTTTTTGAACATGTTTTTTCGCACCAGATGATGCAGGAAACCGAATCTGAGATGTTTCCATGTTGTCTATGTGGCTTTGCTGATGCAGGAAATGGTATGGCTGGCATGAAGCAAGGGGATCTAATAATTTGGTATGTCGAGCAGCAGAATGCCCAAGGTGCATATAGTTCTACAGCAGAGGTCAAGGAAGAAGTGAAGTGTATCAAGGCAATTATAGAGGTAAAACCTTGAATTATTCTATGTATAGTATGCTATGGAAATTTCCATCTTAATTGCATTCTAAAAGGGTAAAACAAAATTGCTCCGAATTGACCTTTGACCTCGACAAAATAAACTTCAATCAGCGTTTAGGATGTAGCATCACCGAGTCTTTGCATGTGATGTTACTAACTTGTCGATCGATGTGCATATGCAGAGGCTGATACAGAGGGAAGGCCATCTTATAGTTATAGATGAAGGAACAGCCCCAGCAGCAGACGACAGTGGTGCGCGAAGAACATCGGAGAGCAGAATCCTGGCAGTTAATCCAAACTATGTTGTTGATTAACCATCGCAACACATACTGCCATATGCTAACTCGATCCAGCTGATGTGGTAGACCAATATAACCGATCTTCTAGTGAGCTCCCAGTGTTATGCTCTAGAAATGTTGTACCATATCCATCTTTGACATGCTCTTTGCAATGGAGCACATGATCTCCAAAGTTGTATAATTACTTGCTCCGAGGTATGGTGAGGCATGATAATTAGCATCTGTAGTCTGCCATTGTACTTTCACCGACTGACGATTATGTAATAGAAGAGCAGCATAATTTATGGGTTGACGAATTCGATGTTTGGACCTTCTGCCCTAGGTTGAAATAGCTGCTGGGAAGACTTGACAAGGTCTGATCATATTGACTTTTGTTGATAGCTTTTGATTGCTGTTGATAAATAGTAGTGACTGATAGAATTAGTCGATAGAAGTGGCTGATGTATGGTAGTGACTAAAGTAATAGTGTATTTTATAAGAAAGATGGTGCAATAAAAGATACTATAATATTTGGATTGATTTGCAATGTACAGAATTGTGATATAATAAAATATAAAGTATGTTATAATATGTGAAAATAAAAAATAATAGTTGATAGAAATGGTTTATAGAAATTAGGATGGATCTATTAGTTTCTGTTTATAGAAATAGAAGTCAGAAGCAAGTCAATATGAAAAGACCCTGAACCTTTGCTTTGTAAAGAAAATACTAAATTCTTAGTTTGAAGTCTTGTCTGGAGACTTCTGGCTATGTGACAAGTAGTGATCAAGATATTATGGTGTTTGTCATGAATGCCAAGTGATGCGAATTGACATGGAGGACGAAATGATTTCATACTATAATCTTTCGAGTGGAATTGACTAAATTGTTATTGTTAGAGTGGAATTTATTAAATGGCTGATGTCATAAAAGACTATGGTGAATAGTGAATAGAGATTAAAAATATTTTTTGTTTATGCTTGTGGATTATTAGAGTTATCAAAAGTATGGAAGTAATTAGATTATGTTGTTTATGACAATCAATAATAGGTGGAATAATCTAATCGATGTGGTTGTTGAATGATTAAGAATGTTAAATTGTTATAATGGTGCATGACTATTGTTATCCTTGGTGAATATCCTTTATTGGTGGAGATTATAGGGTCTGTTCTTTTTTACTGCAATTTATAACTTTTAGCTGAAATTTTTAAATTTTAACTGTTTACGATAGAGATTACGGAAAGAGATATACTAGTTTACGATTTTGGATGGTACAGTGTAATACCTGAGCCCGGTAGAAACCTAGCCCGGCCCATTTCCATGGGATATAAAAGAGAGTCAGGAGGAGGAGAAGCAAAGTTGGCATTTGCTTCTTCCCCTGTGAGCTCTTTCTCACGTAGCTTCGGTTGCTGCAGCGTCTCCCCGTGCGTGTGTGCCACACGGTCGCCCTCCCCGTGCTTTCACTAGCCTAGCCGCCGACGCCGCCGCAAGCTCTTGCGCGCATCCACCACCGTTGTCCTCGCCCAGCTGCTCGCCGCCGCTCCTCATCCCGCGCACCGGCGTCGCCACCCTCTGCCGCACCTCGCCACCTCAACCCCTGCTGCTCGCGCGCCTTCGCCGAGCGCTGGCGCTCCCGCGTGTGTCGGCGTCGTGAGAGAAGGCCGGCGACATGGGAGAGGAGGAGGTGGTCGGCGCCGTGAGGGAGGAGGGGAGGCTGGCGACGTGAAAGAAGGCGAGGGAGGAGGCGGCTGTCCAGGCGGCGGTGTGAGAAAAAAGAGAAGGGAAGGGTGTGGCCGGGTGAGAAAAGAGGAAAAAGAGAGGGGCCAGGCCAGTGAAGAAATAGAGAAGAAAGAAAGAAGAAAAAGGAAGAAGAGAGGAAAAGAAAGGGAAAAAAAGAGAAAGAAAGGGAAGGAAAAGAGGAAAAGAAGGGGAAGGTTGATCCGACGTCTGATCCGCCAGATCCGGCCAAAATAATGGAGAAGGAGCCCCGATTCAGTCAATCGGAGCTAGGGTAACGCCTCGAAACCATTCCCCGCTTATGTATCATTTTGCGTAGAAGCTAAAATGTCGATTCCTGAGATTGGGTCATGAAGGGGCCAATTTGTTGAGTAGCAAGATAAATGTATACAATGGTTAAAACATGGTTAGTCGTTGGATTTCACGTGCAACGAGGTGGTGATGTGGCCATGTGAGTGTAGAGCTAGTAAAGGGCGATGGCCGTGTGGTGATATGTCGGTGCATGTGTGATCGACCAATTGATTAGAGTGTTTAGTGCAGGTGTTTATGTGGAGGCTAATTAGCAGATGCCTAATTAGTTTAAGTGATCCTTGAGGAGAGTGAATGATTAGTATGGGTTAATCAGTGTGGACTATTTAACATCGGCTCTTGCTAGCGCTCTTTGGACGGTGAGAATGCCGAGTTTGGTGGTGTGGTTTGGGAGATTTGCCTTTTGAGACAACCGCGGCGGTGTGGGATAACTTGGTCATAAGTAGTGAAAACAGTAGTTTAATTGAAAAAGTGTAAAATGTGTTAGTTAGACCTTTGAGGGTAGACTGGATAGATTACCGAACCTAGAGTATTGCTATGTTATATCTTGGGTTCGAAAGACACAGTTGTTTGGTCACTCAGAATAGTGGAACGATATCTAGTGAAAAGTATAGCATGTGTTGATTTGTGCGTAAGAACGTTGCCATTAGCATATGTGCTAGTATTGCTATGATGTGTTGAGGTGGATTGATAATTTGATGCGGATATGCACGTGTCTTGTACTTTTCCGTTAAATATCTTATTCAACTGGAAAAAATTATTGAGCCGCATGAAATATGGCCAGGTGAACTCATTTCAAACTATACTTAATGTTGTCATTCATAAAGATGAAATACTACATCATGTTATTACTTGGTGTATTCTTAGGTTTGTTAATGGCAAAACAATAGAGATGCAAAAGGAAGCGGATAACCACATTATGTGCCAAAGACATGAAGGAACAAAGCTCACGCGGATGGAGCCAAAAAGAACGAAGCACATGTGGCTGGTTGGAGCCCATGTGGAAGGGGGAAAGAAAGCCCATGTGGCGGGAGAGTATAAGGACGAAGCCCAAGAACTTAGAGCACAAGTTTTGGACACTATTTTGAAGCCCAACTCAGACTTCCCACGTGCTCAATCCAATTTCAACTCGGATTCAACTCAGAATTCAATTCGGACTCGGTTCGGGACAGCCTGTCAGGCAGTTACTAAAAAGGTCATAACTTTCACAAATGGAGTCCGATTCAGGCGTTCTTGTACTTGTTGGAAAGATATTTTCAAGGGCTACGCAATGGATCTAGCTCCAGCATCAAATTCGTCACGGATCAAAAGTTATGACCGAAATAATATGACGGCTGTAAAATCTAGTTTCCTTTTTTTAAGAGTTCGTATCTAAAACCATATAGGGTTGAGTTGTACTAGGTTTGGGGGACTCTATGCATGTCCCAAGAGGCTATATAAGCCCTGTATTGGCATCCTTAGAGGGGGACCAAGTTTTATGCATCAGATTGAAACATAGCTATTGCTTGTTCTTTCAACACCAGAGTTCATGCGAGGACTTTGAGAGAGAATTAGGCGATCCATTGTTCGTTTTGCAACTCAAGGTCAAGCCGTCGTTCCATTGGGAATTGGGGACTTGGCGTTCGTCGCTTGTGGTCGCGCGACGACAACTATCCGGTGTGTTTTGGGCGTATTCTGAAGAGTTAAGGGTTTGTGCATGGGCACGAGTGTTGACTAGCGACATCGTCTACTTCACATCAACTATCCACGGTTCCTCACGAGAAGATCGGGACCCATCCCGTATCATATGGTATCGATTCTAGGTTTACTCGGTGAGAACTTCTTTACCCGTAGTTAGATTCGTTTTTTCATCCTATCTTCCATTAAACGAAAATTGCAATACCAAAACCGTAGTTTAATCTGTTTAGTTCTTGTGCGTTTTGTTAAGTTTTCGTCCATTAGAGTTTTGTTTTCATGCTGATCCGTGTGTTTCCTTGCGTAGCTTGATCTTTGTGTCCACATAAACCCTACAAAATTGTTGATTGAATTCCTCAATTAGCAACAAAAAGAGTAAATTGCATTTACTTTTGAATCCTAAATTCCTTCTTTGTCACATTGCTCTCAAGAGATCCATCCAAATTCTCTTTGGGGAGAGTTTGAGATAGTATTCACTTCCTTCAAAACCGAAAGTTTGCTGCGGTTTGGCTTCAAAGAAACAAATCACTACTTGTGCCAAACCCTAGTGACCGAAAAGAAAGAATTGCTACTGATTGAGCTTCACTTATATCTTTTCATCAATTGAGACTAGCTTTTGATATTGTTGTTAGGGCTGTTCTTGAGTATTATTTACGCTTGCTGAATTCTTGAATTTGTGCAAGCGAAGACAACACTAGTTTGGCCAAAAAAAAAGAAAAGAAAAGAAAAGAAAAAAAAGCCTGAAAGTTTCCTACGATTTGATCAAGAAACAGTGAAAATAGAAAGTGTTAGCTGAAACTCTGTGAAAAAAATACCCTAGTTCATATTTTCAGCTTGTGCACTTATTCTCATAGAGCAATCTTGTGCCCTTACATTCATAACTATTGCAATTGGCTAGCGTCTCTCCTTGTACTTAGTGCAAAACGAGCTACTTATTCATCTCAATTTCAGATTGCCTCTTTCTAGCTCATTTCCTTTGTTTGCATTAAGTCTCATTTATCATTGCGTGTGCGTTCATACACTTCTCTTTAACCAATTGGATCAGCACATAGGCAAATATTCTAGCTTGGATCATTACTTAGCTTTACAATACCTTGAATATCAGTTGCATAGGTTATACACATACTGTCCAAGCTCCACCTACACTGTTTGTGTACTCCTTGCTCTTGGTTACGCTCATACATTACGGGTTGAGGTCGTTCGCTGTCCCAAGTGTCGATTTGGCGTCTTTGATTCACTTTGGAGCAGTAAGTTTGCCTTGTTTCGGGACGATGAAGTTGCAAGTATAGAGAGAGCTTTTGTTTTACTAACCCGGATGTAACCTCGCTTCTTGTTTGAGAGTTGTTTCAATGTCGAGTCACGAGGAGGATCCACCTAATCCGGGCGCGATTCACGTGGACCTAGTACACTCGATTGCGCGAGATGCTACAACAACAACTTCTTGATGGTAACACTAGCGTGCGCAATGAGCTCGAGAAAGTTCACACAGGGTGAACCACCTCGAGAAGGAGGTTCAACAATTGCATCGACCATCAATAATAACTTTTACGGCTGCGTGCCATGTTCGCACACCACAATCTACGTGGGGAGCACTTGCTAATGACACAAGTGTGCACGGTCCTCCAAAACTACATATAGCTCCGAGATACACCACAACCCATATGAGGAAGAGAGCCACATAGCCAAATTGAGTGAGAGTGATAAAAGAGTGAGTTGTGTGATTCCACCATATGTGAGGTTGAGAGCATCCAAATTGAGAGTGTTAGAGGGACACCAAAAGAAAAGCGAGAAGAAGAAGATAGACAAAGGGAGGATGAATCTGAAACTAACATATTAATATCTACTTCTAGTGTTGTTTCTCATATTGTGCAGGTTGACATTAAAGATGCAGAATTGAACATTCAATAACCGACACCTTTGGAGGCAAATGAGGAGTAGATAACCACAGGACGGGATGAAGTACCTGCTGTCCCATGGGTGCATCCTAGTAATTTTAAACCCCCAACACCTACATCATCTGAGGAGGACGATAAAGGTAACAATAGTGGTGCCGAATTTAATTATGTAAAGGTGAGTAATTGTGAGAACTCATATGATCAACCGAACACTCCATGTTCCGAAATTTCAATGCTTAATTTACATAATGTGGAATTGATTACTTACAAAGAAGTTCTTACTAGAATATCTCCTAATGATTCTTTATGCTATATCATGTTTAACACTCCTAGAGAGCTATCTAGTGTGATTAATAAGGTTGCTGAAATTTCATGTTCAAAATCACTAGTTAGTACCTATGCCTACACGTATAAGTTCAATTTGATTGGAGATTATGGTGTAGATGACACATTTATGTTCATGGAATTTGCATTACATGTGATAAGCTTCTTGACTTGAAATTACATATTGTGGATAAACAATCTTTTGCGCCATGTTATGATCATGATGAGATAAATTTATACAATAGTGCGTCTTGTTTAGAAAGATTTCACAAATCTAGTTGTTCGATTCTTGGTGTACAATCATGTAAAAATAATCGAATAAGCGCAGGTGAAGCATGGAAAACACTCAACATTTTCTTTTCCATATCTACACATTTAAATCTGATTTTGCTCATTAAGGATCTGTTCATGTCCTTGGAAAAGTCGAGGACGACTTTCTTTTATGGGGAGAATGATGTGAAAAACAATAATGCAATGCATACATCTTTTAGTCATTGCTATATTCAACGATTTGTGCAAAATAGTGAGAATGTCACAATAATTGACTCTTATATATACAGGCATATGTGTTATTCTTTTCATTTACTACACCTCCAAAAGTTTATGATGATATAAGCCAGAAGAAATATTAACAGCGAATATATATACCATGCATACACGTTGTATCCTTTGTTTAGCACAATTTGGGCTATCAAAAGCCGAGGGCGGCTTTTCTTGAAGAAGGGGAGGATGATGCGGATATGCACGTGTCTTGTACTTTTCCGTTAAATATCTTATTCAACTGAAAAGAATTATTGAGCCGCATGAAATATGGCCAGGTGAACTCATTTCAAACTATACTTAATGTTGTCATTCATAAAGATGAAATACTACATCATGTTATTACTTGGTGTATTCTTAGGTTTGTCAATGGCAAAACAATAGAGATGCAAAAGGAAGCGGATAACCACATTATGTGCCAAAGACATGAAGGAACAAAGCCCACGCGGATGGAGCCAACAAGAACGAAGCACATGTAGCTGGTTGGAGCCCATGTGGAAGGGGGAAAGAAAACCCATGTGGCGGGAGAGTATAAGGACGGAGCCCAAGAACTTAGAGTACAAGTTTTGGACACTATTTTGAAGCCCAACTCAGACTTCCCATGTGCTCAATCCAATTCCAACTCGGATTCAACTCAGAATTCAATTCGGACTCGGTTCGGGACAGCCTGTCACGTAGTTACTAAAAAGGTCATAACTTTCACAAATGGAGTCCGATTCAGGCGTTCTTGTACTTGTTGGAAAGATATTTTCAAGGGCTACGCAATGGATCTAGCTCCAGCATCAAATTCGTCACGGATCAAAAGTTATGACCGAAATAATATGACGGCTGTAAAATCTAGTTTCCTTTTTTTAAGAGTTCGTATCTAAAACCATATAGGGTTGAGTTGTACTAGGTTTGGGGGACTCTATGCATGTCCCAAGAGGCTATATAAGCCCTGTATTGGCATCCTTAGAGGGGGATCAAGTTTTATGCATCAGATTGAAACATAGCTATTGCTTGTTCTTTCAACACCAGAGTTCATGCGAGGACTTTGAGAGAGAATTAGGCGATCCATTGTTAGTTCGCAACTCAAGGTCAAGCCGTCGTTCCATTGGGAATTGGGGACTTGGCGTTAGTCGCTTGTGGGTCGCGGCGACAACTATCCGGTGTGTTTTGGGCGTATTCGAAGAGTTGAGGTTCGTGCATGGGCACGAGTGTTCAGCTAGCGACATCGTCTACTTCACATCAACTATCCACAGTTCCTCACTGAAAAGATCGGGACCCATCCCCGTATCATACTTGTACAGGTGACAGTTCGGATTCGGTGCCATCCACACATCATCCACAGGAATAGTGAGGCAAGTGCATGATAGAATAGTGGGTTGTGGTGAATGACTGATATTGGTTTTGGTGATCCATGCTTTTATATCATTTTATGAAATGATATCTTTTCTTATTTGTTGATTATATTGCCACGGGATTGAGATAGTATTGCATCGTTATGCACACGGGTATTAAGGGTCTTCTGTGCGTAGACGTCCCACAGTGGTGGAACAGATCTACTTCGGTAGGCACTCTACGGGAGTGGAGTTTGAGGAGGGGTGATTGTGATTTTTGACAGGTTGTTGCATCAATTTTGCAATCATCATAACATAAGTTGCATAAGCTAAACCGGAGAGGAAGTCATGTAACTATTCCGATGAGGTCGGTGAGAAAGATACATGACTAATCCGGGGTGCTTACAGAGAGACTTACTTCGGTAGGTAATCCACAGAAGTGAAGTTTGTGGCCCGCATGAAAGAGAGTGGGGCACGAGTGGGCCATCGACGGGTGGACACTCAGCTTTACCGGTATGAGCTCGGAGATTACATCTGGACATAGCATTGTATTGCATTGTGTTGCACTGCATGAAAGAAACTGGTGATTACAGACAGTTGCGGAGTTTACATTACAGTTGTGCAAGATAAGTGATTTACTGATAAATACAAGGCTGGTGTCTGGCCTAGACAATTGAATTTGTTTTGTTGTCGTCATTATTTTTATTATGTGCTTGCGGGGTCTTCGGATTCACCCTTACTTTATTGTTTTTTTAGGCAAGTGGTGAAGGCGTCAAGCACAGGTGGGAGTAGCATAGTTATCCCACGTACAACAGTAACTCATATATCATTTGCAGAAGTCATATTTAGTCTGGTATAACACAAGTACAGTTTGGTAATTAGAAACTTCATACTTCTCTTGCGTTTAACGTCAAGTGTCTACCATTTGGCCGTTGGGTGCTGTGTGATTAGAGAAATTGTTGCGTAAGATCAGTGGCAAAAGTCGGAACTGGCAGTATCATAGAGTAGGTGTGGTAACACTTTGGGCTCATGGAAGGGGCCGAGGTGTTACATATAGATATTAGGCTTTTAACGTGTATTACAATTAACTTGTAGACCCTGTCTTAAAAAAATACTCCGTTTGAAAGTTAGATACTGTAGCAAAAGCCAAAAGCTGTTTTTAAAAGCTGAAAAGAACAGTCCCATATATCAATCAATGTGGTAGTTGAATGATTAAGAATGTTAAATTATTACAATGGTGCATGACTATTGTTATCCTTGGTGAATATCCTTCATTGGTGGAGATTATATTTACTTGTTGGAGTTATTAAATTATGATTATACTTTGATTACCAGAATTATATCCAATGGATTGGAGAAATTTCCTATTAGTGACACTGAAATTTCATTAGAGTCCTCGAGATTGAAACTATGAATTTACGTTGTTGATAGCTCTTCATAGCTAACAGAATTTGGAATTTTTTGTAATCATTTGAAAATAGTTTTTTTTTTTGCGAAAATAGCATCGTGGACATTGTCAGGTGCTTAGCGTACTCGCCAGCCGTGTGGGGAGTCATTTTCGCAAAAACAATATCTGTAGGGTTATTTTTGTAAAAAACTATTTCAAAAGGGCCACAAAAAATTCCAGAATTTGAGTAATATTGATTTAGTGTCATGTGAGAATTTAATTATCAGATAGCACCTGATTAAAATCCTGACGGGATTTAACATCATTTTGTGGACTTGTGGTGGTGTCATGAGGTAAAATTACAATTCTCTTCGTAATTATTTGAGGATGTAGTTGGAGAAAAAAGTTGATTACATGATTTATGTTAAACTCATGTCCCCCACCATTTGACAATTTCATGAAACTGTCTCGATCGGACGCTCCACGTAGAACAATTGCATGATTGCACCCTAAAGGTGATTGCACTTGGCAACAGGAGGCTTGTTTTAGCAATAGCTTCTGGCTTTTGGCTGAAATTTTATTGTAGTTGGCTTTTTTTACTGTAGCTGATTTGGTTTTTTGGGTATAATTAATTTAAAAAAAATATAAAAATAGAAAAAACATGTTAACCCATTAGGGATAATACAAAGGAATATGGGAAAAAAAGAAAATACAAAAAACCTAAAATATCTAAAAAAATTCAGAAAAGGACGAAATACTGAATAGTGAAAAAAGCAGAAGTTAGAAGTAGAAGTCGAAAAAAGCCAAAATGAGCTGAAAAAAAGCTAGAAGCAGAAGTTTAACATGATATACTACTAGCTCACAATAGCCCTAGAAAAACCCCAACGTTTTCTAACTACCATCCAAACACATATATTTTTTATATTTTTCTTATGTTTTCCTTTCAAATCATTGTCATCCCAATCCATTTAGGCAGTTTGTTTCAAACAGAAGTAGGATCTAGTGATACCACAACTATCACACACGTAAGTGTAATGCTGAATCTAGTGAATTTTCTTTGTTTCCTTAATACCTTTTCTGGCCTTATCTAGAGCACGGTATTTTTTCATAAATCCTGCAGAAATTGAAATGTTTTATATAAAAATCCTGCAAAATTTATGTAGAATTCTTATATTCAAACGGACCATCTGTCGATGCGGGTGTCACGTTGAAACTCAAAACCACGATGAACTTGAAGGAGAGGTAGGTTGAGTGTGAATGCAGCGCAGAAATATCTAGAAACACAAGGGCCTTGTCATAAATGTAGCAAAATCTCTCCTATTCCCGGCTCCCGCTCGTCCTCGACGAACCGCCTTCCAGTCCGAAGACACGCGAAAGCCCTCGTCTCCATACTCCACTGCCCACCCTTTCCTCAAACCCTAGCCCTAGCGTCTCGTCGTCGGAGAGACGACGAGGAGCGCTCAGAGCTTCCCCACTGGTTCCGTGGCCTCCTCCGCAATGTCGAGCTGGGCTACCGGCCACCGCTCGTCGGCGTCGGCCATGGCGGAGAACGCCGGCGCGGGGGCCGCCAAGGCGGCGGCGCAGGACAAGAAGCGCGTCGCCCTCGGAAACCTCACCAACGTCGTCGGCGGGAGGGCCAGCGCGGCGAAGGTCGCGGCCCACACGGTATGGCTCGTTGGGAGATCGAGGTGTTACTCGATCGATTTGTTCCTGGGGTCAATGCTTGGGTTATCGTCATTTAGAAGGGGACGAAATGTAGAAATGTCTCCTCGATTTGATACATACGGCATTTGTTGAGCAATTTTATTGGATCAATTTGATAGGGCATTTCTTGGGTTTCTGTCTTCGTGCCCCATTATTGATCAATTTGATGGAGCATTTATTCGATTTACCATTGTCTGCTAGCCCATGTACAATTTCTGCATTTTCTCCATCAAATTCACGACACTAGCCGAATTATTTTCGTGGTTTTTTTCTTGCTGTTTTCTTCGATTAATTCGTTTTGCTTGATCCACCGCTCTTGATGCAACATTTCATGAGATTTGGTGGTTTCGTCTGGTACCCTATTGCTGTGCATCTTGAATCTTGCAACTTGCAAGGTTAGGTTTTTGAAATGTTTTGGCGGGTCAAGTGTTTGGAATTATAGTAAATCACCCAATTCGGCGATGTTCTTCGTTTTCTTGAATACTTGATCATTTCTTGATCTGTTTTGAATCTTATATTGGTAATATATAATTTGTCTCTGGTTCCTGCACTGTTTCGTGTTTTTTTAACTGGGAAATTGGTAGCGCTGTTTCAATTGAAGAAATTAGATAAAAAAATTCAAGTCTGTTCATGTTGCAGAAATTGAGTTCAAACAACTCAGTTGCCGATTTGAAGAAGGAAACTTCTGCAATCCTTCACAACATTAACAAAGAGCCGTGCTCTGTCACAAAATCAACATCCAACCAGTTTGATCGAGCAATATCACACCATGACAACGCCCTTCAGAAGGAGAATGTTTGTTGGCCTTCTGTGCCGAGCATTGTGCTGACAGTGGCACCCCATGGCAGCTCGCCTGGCCTGTCAGAAGACTCTGCTTCTATGGAGGATGCTATGTCAACATGTAATTCAATGGAAAGCCCTGATCTTAAGTGCGTTGACGATGGGGACTCCCCAGTGGCATCTTCCTTGCACCATTGGGCGAATGATAAACTTCATATATCTGACAATAGGGATGTTGCAGGTTTGTTTGCTTGTCAAGATGAGTAATCCTGGTTTGGCTCTTTAGTGCATGGTGTTAAATATTTGTTGATTTGTTTACTGTTGCAGTATCCAACTGGAAGAAGGGTGTTCCTACCCCAATGGAAATTGACAATATCTTTGACATTGACAACAATCATGAGGATCAGCAACTGTGTGCAACTGTTGCTTGTGACATTTACAAGCACTTGCGTGAGGCTGAGGTGATAGATTCTTATTCATGTCACAGTTCTGCTAATATCTGCGTACTCTGTACAACAAGTAATATCTCCAGTTTGTATATAAAGTAGGAGTAATACCTGCAAAGTGAATGTGCATTGTTGTGTACCACAAGATGTTACTGGTTGTGACTTGTGAATGCATGCATAGTTTAGGAAAAAGAATTTTGCATCAATTGTGTCAAACGTCCAAACCAATAATACACAGCTCTTTTTAATCTAGTTGTCTTTGAACAAAACATTACAATTCCTTAATATATGTCTGATTCACTCACATCTATATAGAACAATGCACTGCCTCATCATTATATGTTTTGCAATTTAGCTTCTCATTTAGTAGATTCATGCTATAAAAATATGGTGTGTTTGGTTGCTCCTAGTTGCCCTTGTGTTTGCTTTCTTACCGAAGAAGTTGCTGTCCATATTTATTGCTGTTGTAAACTTGTAATGTGATGTTTGTTTCTAGCAGATAAAGAAAAGGCCTACAACAGATTTTGTGGGAACCATTCAGAAGGATATTAACACAAACATGAGGGCAATATTAATAGACTGGCTTGTGGAAGTAAGCATTTCTACTTCAGGGGAAAAACAAGTTTGAGAATCTAGTAACACAAAACGATCCTTTAAATTTCTGTTACATTTTGGTCTTTTCTCAATTCAGGTCACAGAAGAATACCGTCTTGTTCCTGAAACCTTATACCTCACAGTCAATTACATTGACCGGTATCTTTCTGGCAAGGAGATCAGTCGGAGCAGGCTGCAATTACTTGGTGTCACTTGCTTGCTTATAGCTGCGTAAGATGCATTGTGTTCATTTTTGTCCCTGTTCTGTTTTCCATTTTGGGGTCTCTATTCTGTTATTTTTTGTCCTGTTATGATATGCTGTTGTGAAATCTTGTTAAATGATCAAATTTCAGTAAGTATGAAGAGATATGTCCACCCCAAGTAGAAGAGCTCTGCTACATTACTGACAATGCATACATCAAGGATGAGGTCTGTGGCCCAGTACTGATTGATTTTCCTTTTTATTTTTTCTGCTTCTTATTCTCATCTTCTAAGACATACTCGAACAGGTTTTGCAAATGGAAGCTTCTGTCCTGAATTGCTTGAAGTTTGAGATGACTGCGCCTACAGCAAAATGTTTTTTGAGGTAGTATTCTCTGTTGTAATGATGTTATTGTCATGCCTACTGATACTAAATCTTTTCATTTTTTTTTACAATAGGAGATTTATACGTGCTGCTCAAGTAAGTCATGAGGTACTTGTCTCTTCAATGGCTTACAGTCACTGCCAGTTCTGTGTGCTCTTCCAGTTTACTTAACTTTTTCTTTCTGCAGGGCCCAGCTTTGCATCTTGAGTTCCTAGCTAACTACATTGCTGAGCTATCGCTTCTGGAGTACAGCTTACTTTGCTACGTTCCTTCACTGATAGCTGCCTCTTCTATTTTCTTGGCAAAGTTCATCCTTAAGCCAGCAAAGAATCCTTGGGTATGTGCTTTCAGCCTTCTAGATTTTTTTATGAATCTTCTTTGCAGTAAACTAAATGTCTTCATTAGCTAACATTTAAATCTCCTTTAAATTGAAAGCAGAATTCCACTCTTTCGTATTACACACAATACAAACCATCCGAGTTACGAGATTGCGTAAATGTTCTACACTGGCTTTTCTGTGTTGGCCCTGGAAGCAATCTTCTAGCAATTAGAGAAAAGTATAGTCAACACAAGGTGAGTATTGTCAACACAAGGTGATTGGAATTTGGAAGCATTTACTTCACTTTCTACTTGATGCTAAATTGCTATTGCTCCCTCTCTGTGTTATCTCAGTACAAATTCGTAGCGAAGAAGTACTGCCCGCCATCAATTCCACTTGTGTTCTTCCAAGGTGCTAGCAGTTAGAACTTGGAAGCACAGATTAGTTCCAGTTACTCACTGAAGTCTTCCTGCCGCTCCAAGTGCTAGGCTGATTTGTGCAGATTGCTGTGCATGCAAGACGTGCGCCCGCCCTTTTTAGCTGATTGGTAGATTGTACATTGTAGATGGAACCGGTGCAGCTGTGTTCATTTGCTTCCTTGTGGCGTTGTTCGTGGTGGTGTTTGTGCTTTCTTCCCACATATAATGCTTAGCAGCTGTAGTCTTTTCCTACTCCGTATCCACATTGTATGTACATAGTTAAGCCATGGTTCATAGCTCCTTTCTTGTTTGATATGATTCTGGAGTGGTACTTCAAAATAAAGATGGATAGGCTGGTTAAATGACTAAGAATCGTATTTTGGCGGTGGTTATTCTGAACATTTTCTTCTGTAACCTGAAAAATGTAGCATTCCGTTTAACACAGCAGTTTCTAAAAACTGATTCAACCTTTTATTGTTTTTTGGCGAGGTTTAGACTGTAGGAAGTGGACAGCGGTTATTAAGGGTTGTCAGTATTTATCATAGCTAATGGTTGAATGTTAAACCGAGCACCAAGATAGGCAAAGAATGGGATCAAACGAAGCACAAGAACATCACTATACATACTGGCAACCACATGTTTTCACCTTGGATGACACGGACATCCTCCACCGTGTGTGGGTTACATGATAGATGATAGGAAAACAAACTACACATCCTTTGCAGGACGGTCTTGACGCTTGGTGGGCCCTGGGCAAAATAGAAATAAATGTGCTCCTACGAACATATGCAATATTTTTTTAGAAAAATAAATCCTTCTTATACAGCTAATTAGCTGCGAACTTATGCATTCGCGAAGGCTACATATTAAGAGCTTATTTGGAACGCAAAATTGCACATGAGGCAGGTCAATTCCTGCAGAAGTTGGAAAATTTTTTCCAACACAAGGCATAAATATGTTTTATGTTAAAAATTAAAATAAAAATTCAGAGTTTTAAACTTTAATAAACCAAAAGTTTACTTGAATAAGATGATCACACTGAGATTAGGGCCCATTTATAGGTTTTGGTTTTAGCTTATGAATAGTAACAGTTTATAGAGAAACTTGTAGACAGATACATTCATACACGATTTGGCCGATATAAATAAAATCATTGTAGTGTGTATTGCAATCGTCTAGTAGACTATATTAAAAGACACTTTATTTGAAAGTTAAATATTGCAGAAAAGTTATTTACTGTAGAAAAAGCAACTTTTAGAAGTCAATATGAATAATACCTAAATTACTTTATTATGTCTATGATTAGGATGCAAATTTATAGAAATTTTTCTATGAGTAGTAAATGAATATGCATGATTTCTTTCTTGTGAATGGAATAGACGCTCTCACCAACAAAGCTATTCAAAAAGTGCAGTATAGACATCATGAGCTAGTCCTCTCCATAGAAAGAAAATCATGAACTCACGGACTACACAATCTGTAACATGAAAAATTAATGAAAAAAATTGAAGGCTCATAGAAATAAAGCTCTTTTCTGATTTATTGATACACAAGGATATACACACACACACAATAGCGACACTACTGTAAATACATGTAACAATGGTGATGTGAATACATACATCAATGATAATGTGAATACATACAACATTATCTTGAACCAAGCCGTTATAGTGGGAACGGGATAGTAGGCTAACACCCTCTGCAGTTGAAATGAGAGCGGGTCGGACGTTCAAACTGGAGCAAAATTCCTTGAAGGTCGTCTTCGGGAAAGGGGGTTGGCAAGTCTATGCTTGCCAATGCCAATGAAGGTGGGGCGAAGAAGAAAGGTCAACGGCGGTAGTCCCCGACATCGATAGATCACGCCAGCGATGCAAGTAGAGGGAAGGGAGAGAGAGGTAGGGGGAGGAGTGAGTAGAGTAGGTGAGGTGGCGGCTATGGAAGTAGTCAGTGGTGAGGCAAGCAACCGAAGGCGGCTTATAGGGCTGGTGGTGCCTAGAGAAGGAAAGGGGGAGCGCGTGATAGAGGAGAAGAGTGATGGCTTTGAGGTGGAAGAAGAAGAGGAGGGGAAACCAGAGGTAGGGATGGTGGCAAGGAGGAAACCACCAGGTGTGGTAGATCTAGAGTGATAGTGGGCAGAGATCAAAAGAGAGAAAGAGCGCAAGAAAGTGAGAAGAAGGGGGAACGACAGTGACGATAGGATGGAGGAAGGAGAGGGGGAGCTAGGGGAGGTTACTGACTGTGAGGGAAGCCGCCTGCGACAGTAGGTCTGGAGGTGGCACCGGGGTGGTGTAGTGGAGAAATAAGGAAAGAGGGAGAGGAAGGAGAGGTGGTCGGTGGCGCCGTCCACGCCAGGACAGCGTGGGAGGTGCAATGGCCGGGTGGCGCGGCGTGGGAATCAGTGGAAGTGCTGCTTGCAGGTGCCCGTGTCGATGAGCTTTCTGCATTGCCTTGAGCACCTGCTGGTACCGGTGATGACTGGATGCTGAGGCAGTGATGCAAGAGAAGGCGGCGAGGAGATGGCCGCCCCCAGGAGTAGAGACGCTCCTCCTGGGGGAAGCGTAGCGGAAGATGAGTGGTGTAAGATCAAGGATAACCGACTAGAAAGGGTTGAATAGGAGATTATAAAAATTCTTATCTTCTAAGTCTGATTATCACAATTTTTAGTTAGACAATATTTCATTATAAATAAAATCTACTCAATTTTAGTAAACCTAAGGCACCACAAGAACTAATCTCTACAAATATCTCTAGCATAAATAAATTTAAACAATCACAATTACCACAAAATACTAAATATATAAGTGCGGAAAGATAGACAAAGAAATAATCAATTGACACACGATGTTTTACCATGGTGTTCGAAAATTTACCGGTTTTCCCTAATCCACATTGAGGAAAGCCCAAACTTACCGTTGAAAGCATTCCCGGACAGGCGGGGACACGAAGTGCAATTTGCGGCCATGGCGAGGTGCCGGGTGCGAAAATTTAGGAAAGGTTTTTGGACAAACGGAGGGGAGCACGGCGTAGAACCCGTCGAGACGAACTCAACGACGTAGACGGCTCGGCCAACGGACAAGCGAAACGCAGTGGACAAGACTTTATGTAGCCGACAGGCTGACATCGGCATTCCGGGCAAACGAAGAGGAATTAACATATGAGAGTTGCGGCGAATCGAAGAGTAGAGCGTGGGGATCGTGATGCTCACCTTGGTTTTGGTTGGGCATGCACAGTCGGCCGGTGGCGACGCAAGGAACGCGGACCCGATTTAGCCTACGGTGCCGACGATGCTCCGGTGAAGTTCTAGCGAAGGCGAGGTGAGCACCACGTAGAACGCGACGAGGCGAAACCAATGGTGTGATCAAAAGCGGCGGGGCTTCACTGGACGAGGCGCGATCGGCCGAAGAACGGCGCTTGCACAATGAAACAAGAACTTCGATTGCGGCCAATAGAGAGGGAGTGGGGACTTGAGATTTTCGGGGTTGAGTGAGGATGAGGAGAGGCTCACGGGGCTCCCTTTTATAGGGGTTGAGGAGGTCCGAGAAGGGAGATTGACGGGGTATGTCTTTGAATGGCATTGTTTAATTTCTTACGAAACGGCTCATGAATGAGGGGAAACGGTGGGAATGAAGGAGTCTTGATGAGAGGAAATGAATGTAATTTATTTCACGTAAATTCGTTGAGAAAATCACGAGTTATTGGAGCTCAAAATTTCGGCCATGGCTGCACACGCACGGGCAAAAAGGTCTGGACGTGAGGTTGAAGAAAGGCTAGGGAGGAGAGAGAAAAGAGAGAAAAGAAAAAAATAAAAAGAAAAAAATTAGAAAAATTTCACAAAAATTTTTTAAAGATCCTTGGAATCTGAAAAGATTAAAAAATTATTTCAAAATTTATTGAAATTTATTTTAAATTTTAAAAATATTTTTCTTTTTATACCTTAAAATAATACAATAAATAGCAAATAAAAGCTTAAAAATCTTAGAAAAAATTATAAAAGTTTCTAAGGCTATTTTGAACTAATAAAAATATTTTCAACTAAGATTTAGATATTTTCCTTTATGAAATATTTTTTTGTTTAACAGAAAGGCTCTTTTCTTCTTTTCTTTAAAGAAGAAAATTAAGTTAGCTAGAAATTTTAAAATTGCAAGAAATCAAATAACTTTAATTTTTTTGTTAAACTAACTTATTTATTTTATTTATTTACTTTTATTTGTTTTTACTTAATTTACTTTTTTAAAAAACCTCTTTTTGTTTAGCAAAAATCAGGCAATTAAATTTTTTTTAAAAACTTAAGAAACCAAAAGTAAATATTTTATTTTAAATTAAATCAAATATTTGTAAAAGAAAAGCTGGGCTGTTACAGAACATCTCTGTCGGACCCCGGAGCAACGACTCCTGGATCCTCTATGTAATTCGCACTAGTCCAGAATCAAATTAGTGCACACAGTGGATAACAAAGATTCATATCATGCACATTGACATTTATTCATTAACTAAATATGGGCCTGATGGCCAAAGTTTACATCAATGGTTCATAAACCAAAAATAAATATAAGCAGCGGAAGAAAAACCAATAAAGCAACAGCTCATCCTGCCTGCTCACAGGCGAATGACTGTAAGACGTGGTCTACTCGTCGTTATTCTCACCGAAGGTGATGAAGTCCTCTGAAAATAGTGAATGAAGCAACATGAGTACATAAAGTACTCCACAAGTTACGCTAGGAGATTTAACAGAGTTCATGTATACATAGGGATTGACAATGGAAGGTATAATAGGTTATTTGTGCGTAAAAGCAGAATTACAGTAAATACAGTAAATAGATTAAAAAGCTAAATTTGATATAATAGATAGAAAGAGTAATTTAACAAAATAATATCGTTAGTGCAAGCTCCGACCAAACACTAACCTATCCACAGGTATCCCACCAGGTCCATCTTTTCCAAAAGATCTCATACATATTTCATCCATCCATAGGCCTTTTTAGAAACCATTTTGAAAATCCAAAGTCTAATCCATGAAAAACTTTACTTAGCTTGCCCATAACCGTGAGCACGGCTATTCAGGATAGATTATACACTCTACAGAGGTTGTACAGCTTTACCCACAAGATATGATTATCTCATATTATCGGCCATTACACGCTTCCGTAGGCGTGCGACTGAAAAAATCATAACAAGGCCTTTACAATGCTAAGCCTTCAACCTGGTCACATCGCCACTAAGGTTTCACCATAACTTGAATCCACAAGTTGGAGCTCTCTCTTGTGCTATGTGAGACTTCTAATGGCCTACGCCACGCTCACATTCAACCTATGGCGAGACCAAAGTTGGGACCTTACAAATTAGTCAGCCAGGACTGTCCCATACCAGTCTTGTGGTAGTACGATATGACTTTACAACAGTAGCTTACAGACCGGTCCTTAACTTGACTTAGGCTCAAACCACATACCCCTTGTGCTTGACAATCAACATTGTGTCACCGAACAACAATGCATGCCAACACCCACCACCTAACCATTAGCCTAGGTCAAAACCAAGTTTTTATATTTTGCTTTGAAACATTTAATATACCTTCTTGACTCACCGAAGTTAAGAATACACTTTAGAAAATCATCGTTTTCAAGTGAAACAAATATTCTCACTTAAATCATTCTAAGCATGGCTAAGCAATTCTATAAAATTTCTAGTCAATACTATTGTATTAACTAGGTTTTCATCTAAGGTGACAAGGTATAAGGAAGTTCAATATCAAATTTGGCCATACACAAAGGATCTAGGTATAACTAAATTTAAATCGAATTTAAACTAGATTCAAATAAAAGTATGCATGCATAATAATTTGAAAATAATATAAATAATTTAAAGTACTGGGAGCAACATGATCAAAGGTGTAACTTGCCTTGCTTCGAAGTTTGCTGAGGTTCGTCAAAGTTATACTCTCCGGATTAGTCGTAGTCTACACACGAAAAACCAGAACAAACTAAACTCAAATAAAATCCAAAAATTATAAAATATACACTAGGACATAGAATATGAATTTAGGAAATTGAATTGGTCCAGATGAAGTTAGGGCGAAGAAGAACAACTTCTGGTAGTTTGAATCCCAAAGAAATGAATAAAAGGAATTATTGAAATTCTTTTATTTGTGAAGGCAAAGCGGTCGGAAGGTACAATATTTGTGTATGGTCGAAAACATGATCGAAGGCATAGTCGAAGACATGATCAAGGCTATAGTCGAATCAACGGTTGAAAATATGGAGGTCTAAGTCGAAGACAAAGACTCCAAGTATGGGTGTAGTCGAAGTCGAAGATTTGGTTGAAGACCTGGTCAGAACTGTACAGTGGTCGAAAGAATTGGATTTGTGTAGAGTGGTCAAAAGAATCGGATGGCTTGGAGAGGTTGGACAGCTTCAAGTGGTCAGAGAGATCGGAGGGTTCAGAGAGGTCGGAGGGTGCGGAGGTTAAAACGGTCTAACAACCATGGTCGGTTTGAAGACGGAGGTCGAAGTTGAAGGCTCCGAGATCGAATGCCGAAGTCAAAGTGTTCGAAGGTCGAAGGGTGGAGTCGAAGTTTTCGAAGGTCAAAGTCAAAATTGGAGTCTTCGAAGGTCGAAGTCTTTCGGTTTGAAGGTCAAAGTCAAAGTCGAAGGCTCCGAGCAGTCGGAGTCTAAGAAGCCTCCAATTGGTCGGAGTCTAAAGAACTTTTGGACGGCGGAGTCTAAAGAACCTTTGAACGGTAGAGTCTAAAGAGCCTCCAGACGTCGGAGTCTTATGAGCCTCCGAACGTTAGAGTCTAAGAATCGGATGGTTGGAAGAAGTCGGACGGCTTCACGTGACAAGATCCAAGCGATCCAACGGCGGCGAAGACCAGTGAGATGTACAAAAAGAGGAAGAAGAGTGTGAGTCCAATTTTACCCTGACACAAGGTTTGGGCTGCACAGAGTTGGCTGGCGGCGAGGGTGTAGCGGAGGCGGGTACGATTATCGGTGGCATTGGCTGGGCGCAAGAAGGTCGAGGCATCGGCAATTCCTCGTCGGAGCTCCTCAGACAAAGAAGGTACAAGTCGCTCGGTGCAACAGGTTTACGAGCTAAACTAGGGCAATTGGGTAAGGGGAATAGTGGAGTCGAGCCCATGGACGGCGGTGTGGCGCACGAAGCCCGCGGGCTCGCTGGCGGTATGGGGCACGGCAGGGGTTGGCGAGGGGCGCAAAAGAGAGAGAAGACTGCGAGGAGTGCGTTGGTGCTCGTGTGCATTACCACAAGTGGCTAGAAGGTGGTCGGCAGCAACGTGAAGCAATGGCGCAACTCGGGCGGCGGTGGCGACGGCGTTCCGGCGGTGAGGAGGCTTAGCTAAGGGGCGGTTGAGAAAATTTAAAAATTGTGAAATATATACTGAAAAATAGATTATGGATTTAGATGAATTTATAAACTTGAATCACCTGATTCGTAGTTCAGATGGAGGAGATCGAGCGATTGGAAGATTGGCGGATCAGAAAATCCTGAAAAAAGAAAAATTAGAAATATTCCGAGGGAATAGCGCAGAGAGCAGCCCTTTCGCTGTTTTGGTCGTAGCGCCGGTGAGAAAAGGCACGGAGGTGAAGCCAATGGGTTGCTAATGACCCGAGGCACATGTAGGAAGTGATGACACGTCAAACAGAGCACGGTGATGACGTGTACGGCGACAACGACATAGGGTGTGGAGAGAAGAATAATTTTTGGGCACGAGACATAGAGAAATAGGGTGAGCACGGCCTAGAACGCGGCGAGGCGAAGTTAGGAAAAATATCGGCTAAGCCAAAAACTCTCTGGAGGCGACGCAACATCGTTTGAACGACGATGGTACCGAAACACGAAAAACTCAATATCTTCGCGCTCGGTGAGGCGAATCTAAAACCGTCTGAAACGTAGCCTCCTAGGATAGTTTGGCATGTTTTGACGCGGACGGATCATTGAAAGCATTCCTGGACAGGCGGGGACACAAAGTGCAATTTACGACCATGGCGAGGTGTCGGGCGCAAAAATTTAGGAAAGATTTTTGGACAAACGGAGGGGAGCACGGCGTAGAACGCATCGAGACGAACTCAACGGCGTAGATGGCTCGGCCAACGAACAAGCGAAACGCAGTGGACAAGACTTTATGTAGCCGACAGGCTGACATCGGCATTCCGGGCAAACGGAGAGGAATTAACATGCGAGAGTTGCGGCGAATCGAAGACTAGAGCATGGGGATCGTGATGCTCACCTTAGTTTTGGTTGGGCATGCACGGTCGGCCGGTGGCGACGTAAGGAACGCGGACTCGATTTAGCCCACGGTGCCGACGATGCTCCGGCGAAGGCGAGGTGAGCACCGCGTAGAATGCGACGAGGCGAAGCCAGCAGTGTGGTCAAATGCGGCGGAGATCCACCGGACGAGGCGCAATCGGCCGAAGAATGGCCCTTGCACAACGAAACAAGAACTTCGATTGCGGCCAATAGAGAGGGAGTGGGGACTTGAGATTTTGGGGTTGAGTGAGGATGAGGAGAGGCTCACGGGGCTCCCTTTTATAGGGGTTGAGGAGGTCCGAAGAGGGAGATCGACGCGGCACGTCTTTGAATGGCATGGTTCAATTTCTTGCGAAACGGCTCATGAATCAGTGGAAGTGCTGCTTGCAGGTGCCCGTGTCGATGTGCTTTCTACACTGCCTTGAGCACCTGCTGGTACAGCTCCGCCGCAGCCACTATTGATCAGTTTCCTTGAAGCAGCACCGGTGATGACCGGATGCTGAGGCAACGATGCAAGAGAAGGCGGCGAGGAGATGGCCGCCCCCCAGGAGTAGAGACGCTCCTCCTGGGGGCAGCGCAGCGGAAGATGAGTGGTGTAAGATTAAGGATAACCGACTAGACGGGGTTGAATAGGAGATTATAAAAATTCTTATCTTCTAAGTCTGATTATCACAATTTTTAGTTAGACAATATTTCAATGTAAATAAAATCTACACAATTTTAGTAAACCTAAGGCACCACAAGAACTAATCTCTACAAATATCTCTAGCATAAGTAAATTTAAACAATCACAATTACCACAAAAATACTAGATATATAAGTGCGGAAAGAGAGACAAATAAATAATCAATTGACACATGGTGTTTTACCGTGGTGTTCGAAAACTTACCGGTTTTCCCTAATCCACATTGAGAAAAGCCCAAGTGACTTGGATCGGCTCTACGAATTAAGCCTCAACTCCTTAATCCACTATTGGTTGTCCTTCCTGCACTCCGGAGGTGGTGGACACAAAACCATTTACAAATTTGGCGCTATGCCTCTTCACAATTTTCTTGAAGAGATCACCTCACAATCTTTCACCAAGCCATCTAGGTACGGACAAGCACCAAGAGTAACAGATCACAGCTTTGCTTGATGGCGATCAAGTGCCAAAGGATCAATCTCGAGATGAAATGCACTTGATGTGGCTCAACCACCTTGAAAATGAATGCACAATGTGAATTGAGGTGTGGAGAGGATGCTCAAAGCTCAAGGCTATTCAATGAAGTCTCTTCTTGCTTGTCTTTGAGCAGATGGTGGAGTATTTACACTCCCACCAACCAAATATAGCCGTTATATAAAATAATCTTGAAAAATCAGAGAAATCGGTAGTACCGTTGTGCAATTTGTGAAACTACCATATTGTACTATAGCATCGTGTAACAGCTATGTCAAAACGTTAGAACTAGCCGTTTGAATGTCGAAACATTACTACCGTCGTTAAAATCGCAGTAGTTCCAATTTCTGGCATGGTACTACCGTTTGCTTTGGGGCCAAAAGTTGGTCCTTTCTGGAAAAAATGTACCGCTCAATTTTTTAGAGCTTTCAAGTTCCGGTAATTCCGATTTGGAGTGCAGTCATACCGCTATGCGGTAGTTTCGCCGTTTATTTTCTGGTACTACCGATATCGACAAGCCTAAGTGTTCAAGAGGATGCTCTTTGGAAAAAATATACTGCTTAAAGTGCTGGTGCTATCGAGTTCCGATAGTACCTAATTAACATGTCGGTACTTCTAAAGATTGGTAGTTCCGCACGACACACTCGGTACTTCTGATTTTTCTGACAGAGTACAGTTGGTTTTCAAATTTAATTTTAAGTGCATGCATGATCCTAAATTGATTCAAATGACACAAGAACATGATTTCAAATTACTTTCTATGATCCTTCTTAATAGTACGGCAATTAACCAATAATTTGGTCTTCCAACTTTTCTTCTAAGACCGGTAAAAACTAAAAGGAGTCCTATTCTAATAGTACTTTTATCTTAAACCATCTTGATCCTCATGTTAACCTTCAACATACACTTCGAGTTTGACATGCTCAATTAGGGACTGAACCTATGTGATACTTAGCAAATACATTAGTCCCATATTCATATATTGTTAATAATTACCAAAACTATTTTTAGGGGCCTAGATGCTTTCAATATTCCCCTTTTGGTAATTGATGACAACACTCATATTAATTGAGAAAATTTTAGTTTTGAATATATCACTAGTTTGAAAACAAGTTAATGTAGCACCAAGTAGCACCACTACTTTGGTTAGTGTTGTTTTGAGCGAACAAGATGAAGCCAAGGGGGGGGGGGAAGTGAGGACGGCGAAAGAAGAAAGAATGTAATCAGTACGACATGTGAACAAGATAAGGAGAAGAACCATGCCAGCCGTAGGGAGAAAACCCTAGTTTGGAACCTTGGGTTGGATAGAGTTATGCGTACATTGTATGGGTCTAATCATGTTGAAGAGAGAAAGAGAAAGCTCATTTGGCTCAAGAGGAAGACACAACATCAATCAAATTTTAGTACTTGCAGTTCGGTGCATAATGTTCAAGAAGCTTTCAATGCCAATTCTAAGGTTTCTAGTATGCACAAAATATATATTTGGAAAGATAATGAAGTCTACGTTCCAACGGATTAAATGGTTCTTGATTTGGAGCTTTCTACACAAAGTTATGGTAAAACCATTCGATGCTGCACGGGCTGTTTGGGGAGACGCACGAGAGTTACCAAATATAAAGAGTCCGAGTATTGCAATACATATGTGCGTAATATCCGACCACACCATGGCTTTCCAAAGGTTGAAAATGATTCCTTTTTAGGTTCCAAATGGATTTGGAAGCCACTTAAACAAGAAAAGCAAATATATGAAGATTTGAAGTTAGTTTGGACTCGGTTCGGGACAGCCAGCAAAACCAATCTTAAAACACTCATAACTTTCACAAACGGAGTTCGATTTGGGCATTCTTAGACTCATTGGAAAGATAATTAAAGCCCCATACAATTCATAATGTGCCAACCTGATAAACATCCTGGCCGCAACACAAATGGACACACAAACCAATGGTTTTATTTTAGGTATTTTCTTTTTAGTTTGTATTGATGTAGGCTTTTGTATTCATGTTATATTCAAGTTGGCCGCATCTTTGGTGCCAATATAAGACCAGGGCCTTAGCCTCATTGTAACTCGGCTATCTATGATGTAATTTGAGGAATATAGACACCAGAAAATTATCATTGTTTGGCGGCCATTGTTGGCGTGTTCTTGAGATTTCCATCGAGGAATTGCTCTTAGTGTGTTGAATCCAATTGTGGTGTTGGATTTTGCTCATTGAAACTTCGGTTTCTCTACCTTTGTTCATGTACTGTGGTGTGCGTGGGAAAAGGTTTATCTCAGAGGTGTATGCTGTTCTTGGGTACGCACGAACCCTAGAACAAGGAGGGCGACTAGCAAGGCGTATCGTGAAAGATCAGGGTCAAAATAACGTGGTTCAGCAGTTTGCTAGTTGGATCAACATCATAAGTTGTATATTCTTTTGTGACTTTGGTGAAGCAATTAATTTTTAGAAAGTATTTAGATGAGGCTAAGGAATTAATTGCTTTCTAAAATCAGTGTAGGAAAGCTTCCCTGAATGTGTGCATATAGATGACAAGATGCATTGTAAGCACATGTTAGAGAGAATTTTGGCAAAGCTTCCTTTGAAAGATGAACTTTAGGAGAATAGACAATTGTAAATATATAGTGAAAGAACATAAGTCATACTTGAAGTTCAACTTCAAATTAATAATCACAAATTTAAGTTCAACAAGACATAATAGGACAATTAAAATACAAAATATCACATGGTTCATTACACCATAGCATTATTATTACATAGCATAAAACGATAAACTTGGCATCTCTTCCTTTTGCATCTTCAAGATCAACTTTTTTTCTTTTCTTCTCATTTCCTTCTCCCCCCTTGGCATCAAAGTACCAAAAAGGTCTAATCCTGCGGCCCGTGAGGAGAGGGGTCACGACAGCGATGGCACCCGTAGCGAATTGGAGATAAAGAGCAAGCGACCATGTGCTCAAGGGAGGTCACTCGGTCCCTGAGAGAGGAAATGACGGTGGTCAAAGAGGCGATCTGAGCGGTGTTTTCTGTCACATGTCCATCGATGCGGAGATTGGCAGAATAGATTTGAGAGAGAGAAACCTTTTCTTCTCCTTGATGCTCTGCTGCAGCCTCTTCTGGTTGAGCTCTCGGATGGGGAGGTACGGGAATAGGAGGACCCTCTCTAGGCTTATATGGCTTGTGAATTGAGCCTAGACCACCTCGATACCCAGTCTTCCTAATGATCAGAGCCATGATGTACAGTGCATTGTTTATCCTTTCAACTTTGTCATTCTTAGAGGAAGCTGTCTCCCTGATAATGAGATCAACCATATCAAACCTTCCACTAGTTATTACATAGTTGATAAAGTTCCATGCATGGCCACGAATAGCATCAAAATTCCTACTCTTGGGAAGAATGGTGTGGTTGATGATCCTGTTCACAAGACTCGGGATAAGAAGGAGGTCTGAGAACTTGCCTGGCACATATCTGATATTTTGATCATAGTATTCAATGCATGTGGTAAGATGAAGAGCAGGTCAGTCATAGATTTTCTCATATGCACTGGACTCGGTGTTAAGGGCATGCTTAAACTCATGTCTATTGGAGTCCAGGTACTGATATCTAGTCATCTAAGATATGTGTTCATAGTTGGGAGAGATGTACAGTGTAGCATAAAATTGTCTGATAATGTCCTTATTGTAATCAGATTTTAATGCTACAAGGTGACGGATGCCAGCTTGCTAAAATAAATGAAATGCTCTATCATACTTTTTGAATTGTGCCAAGTGGTCCCAATCCACATACTTATGATCAATAAATTATTTAGAGGGGCCATAAATTTGCTCATACACTTATTCCTGAAATTTAGGGTGGAACCTAGGATTTTGACTGTTCCTAGGAAGCACAAATTGACTTCTATGTCTCATAATAGCATAATCGTCGCTTGAGATGGTTCTGAAATCAATCTGTTGCTCCTCAGGTTCAAGCATCTCTTCGTCTGATGACTCATGAGATGGGCTTTCCTTCTGCTCAGCTTCTTTCTCGGAGTCAGATGCTATTTCCTTTCCTTTGTCCTCTCTTCTCTTTTGAGGGACTCTTCTTGAGCCAGTGGCGGCATCTGAACTGATGGGGACGTCAAACGGTGTGAGATTCTTGTTGAGAAGAGGTTTGTCTAGATGGATTACTGTTCCTTGCATATATCTTCCAAATAGCATTTCTAGTCCTTGGCATCTTTAAAAAGGGAGGAAATAATGTCAAGGATAATGTATGAATCAAGGAAATTTTGGTTTGAAATGAATGGAATAACATTGTTGTTTTATCAGGAAAATCAAAAGTATCAACATTCAAAGTGCGGTAGTACTGAGATGCGGTAATACTGGCATGAAAACTCTAGTATGACCACTCTGCAATAGTACCACGTTCTTGAGCGGTAGTTCTGATTTCCCTGAAATTTTCTAGAGCAGACAATGTGTAAATTTGAGAGGTGTTTTTCTTATATTGAATCCATAAAATAGATGAGTAGGCATCATACACCATCAAACATGATTATTTGCCCAAGAAAATATCACCAAATTCTTCGCATTTCAAATCAAACCTAATATTGACCTAGGGTTCTTAGAAATGAGATGGAATGAGAGTTTTCATCCATTTTACCTTGAGGATCGAAGGAGTTGAACCCTTAGGATGAGAGAGGTCGCCAAAGAGCCAAGAATCCCCACGGGATTTGGATATTAAAAAGTGGAGTTTGGGTGATTTCTTGAGAGAGAGAGAGAAAGAGAATAGCGCTCAGATGTGAGAGGTAGGACTGGAGAGAGAAAGAGAGAGAAGGAGATATGGGGGCCAGGTCCTGGAGTTATTGTGCAAACCATCTGAAAATGGTAGTTCCGTAGTTAACACTCCGGTAGTTCCAAAAATCAAAAGTACCGTAATTTTAACGTCGGTAGTACCACAGAATGTATAGCGGTAGTTCTGATTTTTCTAAAACTTCTCAGGACTAAACTTGATCTAAGAAAATATGCAAATGATCCCTAGTTTTGCACTCAATTAAGAATTATTCAGGATTATTATGCATTAATGAACCTAGGAGAAGTCCAAGAACATAATTTTTATGAACATATAGGGTTTTAGCAAAAAGGTTTGAAAATATCATTCAAAAATTTCTCAAACAACACCAAAAGAAATAAAGACATGAGACAAGTGTTCAAGCAATATTTGAGTAGTCTAAGACATTTAATTCATTAATCAACTTGCAGAAACGGTTTTCATCTAAAGGTTTGGTGAAAATATCTGCTAATTGGTCTTCGGTCTGGATGTGGCTAATTTCAATATCTCTCTTACTCACATGATCTCTCAAAAAATGATGACGTATATCTATATATTTGATTCTTGCGTATTGGACCGGGTTATTTGTTATTTTACCGCACTTTCATTATCACACAAAATAGGCGTTTTGTCAAATTTGATCTCATAATTCATCAAGGTTTGCTTTATCTATAGCAATTGTGCACAATAACTACCCGCAGAAACATATTCGGCTTCGATGGTGGAAAGTGCAACAAAATTTTATTTCTTGAATGACCATGAAACTAAGGACATTTCTAGGAGTTGATAACTATCCGAAGTGTTTTTTCTATCCACTTTGCAACTTGCATAGTCAGAATTCGAATACCCAATTAAATCAAATTGTGCACCTTTGGAAAATCATAATAATTTCTTTTATTATTTTATATTTATTAAGAAAGTTCTATGAGTTAAGTGAGACCTACAGATAGATATGAGGGTCTACATGCGATAGGTATGATTTTAATTAGCCGTATTAATCTTATATTTCATATTTCTATGAAGTTCATGACATATTATTATTTGAGGTTTAATTGCCAATTAATCAAATGATTAGTTAAATTAAACATTTGAATGCATTTGGATGCAATGCAATTAGCCTTTAAATTAATCTTAAATGTAGTATTAATTGCTATTTAATGTTTAACTTTAGTTATGCCACTATTTAGTAAAAAACCATGGTTTGCAATAAATCCTAGGGTTTAAATGCATTTGGATGAAATGCAATTCTTATCTTAGTTTGGGTGCTACTAGACTTTGACTACAGGCCTACTCTTATGTTGGTAGATTATTTTATTTAAAGTATAATTAATTGTTATTAATACCATGCTGTTCATCAAATTGTAGTTTTAACAAAATTTATATTTAATGACCAATGGTCTATATATTATTGAAACTATTAATTGCATTTTGTAGGAATTGTATTTTAACACGGCCCACACCTTAAATTAAATGACATTGATAATCCTAATTATCCTTATTGTCCAACACAATTTAATTTTAATTAAAATATATCTAGGTGGGGCCAAGTTCATTATATACCATTATATTTCAATATCATTTTTAATTAATCTACAATCAAAATTTAAACTCTAATTATCTTGAAGATTTAACTAATTATATTTGATGTAATCTTTAATTTAATTTCTTGTATTTATATTTAAATATTAGTGGCATAATAGTCAAATTAATTACCTGAATTATTTAAGTACTATTTGAAAAAGGGTCCTCTTGATTTTTGAGACATAGAAATAATATTAATTATTTTTACATGTCTTATGCTTACACTAATTATTCTTATATAATAATTAACTTACTAATCCTTGTTGAAACACAATTAACCAAGATTTAATCTTCAATATTTTTAATTTGCATAAATCTTTATTCTAATTTCATAGTTTAATTTTATCCTTATCTTTATTTTTATTTATAACTAAATTATGTACCATTATATTTTTATTTGAATTTATGTTAATTATTTTAATTTCCTAGAATTATTTACTAATTGGAAACATGAAAATAAACTAATGCTATGTGGGCTAGTGAATAGTGCAAGCCCCACCAGTCATAAACACACATAGAGAGAGAGCATAGGGTGGAGCAGAGGAGCCAAAATAGAGGAAGGCAAAGGAGGCGGCGGCGCTCGGCTCTAGCGAGCTACTGGCGGCAAGTAGTGGCCGAAGGGGCAGTGGCGACGACCAAAATGGATAGCTGAGAACTAGTGCTAGCCATTGGTGGCGGCACCACGGCCTAGGGTTGAGTAGAGGTGGGCTAGCATTGGCTCATGGCAGCCGGGCGCAAGGACAAAAAAGGGGCAATGGCGCCACGGTGGGAGAGGGAGGAAAGGGGGGAGCATGAAATAGAGGGAGTCACACTGAACTCACCATTGTGGTCGACGATGGCCAGGAGAAGCCAAGGCAAGTCGGCGACGTAGGGAGGCTGTTTGTGGCGACTCACTAGAGGAGTGGAGGGGAGGAGCTGGCACTTGTGTTAGCTTGAGGGGGGTCGTCGGGGTGCCTCAGGAGTGGGGAATCGAAATGAATCCCGCCAGGAGGCGGAGGCAGTGGCGGCAGTGGTTACTAGTCAGAAGTGGAGAAAGAGAAGGTGTAGCAAGCTCTGGTGGGCAAAGCCCCAAATTGGTTGAGGGGAATCACAGGGTTGGCCTCAGAACACCTTTTGATATAAGCCAATTGGTAAAGAGCTCATCGGAGTGGCCAGAACAGCGATGGAGGTTGCATTTGGTGCACGAGCATGGCTCGTGTGTCAGAGCTTAAATAGCTGAGGGGCATGGTGGCACTGTGGTCAGTGACCAGTCACTAGGGCATGGCATGAGCGTGGCAGGGCTAGCGCAAGGTGATGTGGGTGCAGAAGTCAAGAATTACGGTGTTCGACGCGTGTGCATTCATCAATTATTGTGGTGCGGGGCATAGCAGGGTTTTCCGGTGTGGGCGTGGGAGCGTGGGGCTAGGGCATGGCGTGATGCATTGGTGTAGATGGCACGAGGCAGGCGCGGGCATGTGGGTGTGGATGGTGTGGAGGCACAGGCCTAGTTTGGCCATGTTAGGCATGGCCAGTTGCACGTGGGCTTTGCACGTCGCGGCCGTTCGGAAGCACAGGCGCGGTCTGCTCCAGCGAGTGCGAGGGCGCATCGTGGTGTGGTGGGCACATTGCTAGCTCAACAAGCGTAGGCATGATCGATGCGTGGGCAGGCACAACGCGTGGCTGGCCGACTTGGCTAGAAGCAGAGCAAAGGGAGGTCGGGCCGGCTAGGCCAGTTGGGCTAGAGGAAAAGAAAGGAAATGGACCAGGCTGGATGGGCTAGGAGGAAAAGAGATATGGCTGGGTCCGATTCAACATTTTGAATTCTAATTTCATTTTGTTTTGAATTTGGTTCTAGAATTCAAATTTGGATTCAAATTTGAATTTCTTTTTTCAACATTATGATGAGTGAATAATTCAATTTTTATTCAAATTTGATTTAATTCAAGTTT
This sequence comes from Melocanna baccifera, assembly GCA_036346265.1. Lineage (NCBI taxonomy): Eukaryota > Viridiplantae > Streptophyta > Magnoliopsida > Poales > Poaceae > Melocanna > Melocanna baccifera. The sequence goes on along the minus strand of CM070688.1, from coordinate 9,020,547 downwards.
TATGGTTAAGCGATTTTAAATTTGAATTTTGCTTCCCTTTTGTTTTCCAATTGTGGATTATTCTTTCGAATTTAGGTCTTCATTTTTAATTTGCTTTGTTATTTGTATATGTTTTCTTGAATTATTGCACAACTCAATTTCTAGAAAAATTTCCAAATAAAATTTCAGAGGAAATTTGAATGTCAATCGAGATGTATTAAAATTTTTTAAAATTTCCACATCTTTGAACATCCGATTTTTGATATGTTACAAATCTACTCCCTTTAAATGAATCTTGACTCTGAGATTCTGATAGAATAGAAAGTGGGCTAAACTGGTCAGCAGTAGGTTCCAGGGTTTTACTTGACATATTGTCTGTTCTTTGGACTAAACGGAAGGGAGAGAATATACACAAGGATGGGTTAAGACTTTGGGAAAACAAAAAGGCAGAGAGGGACCTAGTTCTTCTGGTTAGGTCGTAGGTTTTCAAGTGCTTGCTCCACAACATCATTGTCTTCACATTATTAAAGAGTTGATTGGTCGTGTCATCTACTAGATTGATGATGGTCACAATTTCCTATTGATGGATTGATAGCAATTGTCCAAATCCGAAGGAATAAATAGCCTTGGGGATGCCAATATAATAACTAGCATTGTCATTATCGTGCTTCCTTGAACTTACTAGAATCTGATTTTCATTCTTCAGCATGCTATATACTGTAATTTAAACTCTAGGTGTTGCTTGAAATCATCACCATCATAAGATTTTTGGCTTGTGAATCCTCGTCTAACTGACTTTTATAAATTTTGAAACCACATTTTTTGGGCCAAGAAAATTATTTTAAAAATTTAAAATTCCAACAAGGCTTAAGAAAATTTAAAATGCATATAAAAATTTTAAAATTTGGGAAATTATGCTTTATTCAGTGTGAGGCAAAATTGGGCTGTTACAGATAGTGTGGACATCACCTTCACAATGGAGGACACCCTCAGGGTGGACTTCCCCTCCAAGACCATTGGTCGTTGCAGCTAGCATAGCGGGGTGTGAAGTAAGGAGAGTACTGGTGGATAGAGGCAGCTCCGTGGACCTCCTTTTTGCTAGCGCCTTTTGACCAAACGAGCATTCTACGAAGTAGGCTTCACCTGCCAAGAATCCCGCTGCAGGGCTTTGGAGGTGGTCCTATGAGGGCGCTGGCGCTGGGTCAAGTGGCGCTCGAAGTCACGTTCGGCCAAGGCGAGCAGGCCAAGACAAAAGTGGTCAACTTCAACATGGCGGATCTCCCGTACCTGTACAACGTGATCACACCTTGAACACATTTGGGGCGGTCACGTTCACAGAAAACAGACACTTTTCTTACGCTCCAAACTATGCAAAAAAAAAAAAAAAGGAAGACCACCTCCCAACCTCCCAACCAAGAGAAGCAGAGAGGGACCATGGAAGTCCCAAAGCACCTTTCTCTCTTATTGCTAAATTTAGCAATGCCTTTCGTCCGTCTAATTGTTCTCCACCCCACGGATTCCACCCACAACCCCACGAATCCAACTCCAAGTTTGCATGCATTTTTACCATTTTTTTTCTCCCAACAAAGCAACTATTCCTATTTGCTGCAAATTGCATTTTTTCCCCATCATGCCAAGACGAATAGGACCTTTTGTAAATTTCTTTGATTAATCCCTTCGATCTTTCCTGTTGTATCATATGAAGCATTGTTTGGATTATCTGCCATTTGAAGCACTCAGAAACATTTGACTCGCCAGGTTTGTATTTCTTGCTTGATCATTATGCTTTTCTTCCTCGCGACAAAGGAAATTATTCATGTCTGTGCGACTGGGAAAAGAGCCGTCATAACCTTGGACAGTTTCGTCTAATGGGTAGTATAATTGTGTGTTAAAATGCCCCAGAGGAAAGAAAGTTACGTATCTTTTCGGCCAATTTTGTTGAGTTTAACCTGCCATCATATAATCTTCTACGTGATGTTGCGAGCTTTTTTTTTCACCAACGATAACAGAAGTAATTCAGATTTTACATTTTAAAAAGGCAACGAAGCAATCATTAGGGTAATTTTCAGTACAAAATACTGTTTCATGACTAGATTGGCATATTGTGTTTATTCTGTTATGTGTAGCGGAGGTGTTCAGGACACGAGCACAAGTTGGATTCCATAACCATTTCTAACTAATTAACCTACAATATCTGCGCTGATGTCTTGCTATTGTAATATTCACTAGATTTCAATATTTTGAGTCGTAAGGATGAACGAAGGAATTTCCAGCGTACAATGTATTTTTGTTTTGCGGTTCTGTTATGTCAACTTATAACCTGTTAGCTGTTGATACTCCTGCCTTGTGAAGTTTCAGATAACTTGTCCAACGACAAGCTTTTCCACCACGGAAGACGCCATGGATTTCAGCCCTCATAGAAGTAGCACTGAACACGATCGCAGCAGCTTTGGAGACGATGAAGTCACCATGCAATCCGCAACCTCCAAACCATCTGGACATTCGCAAACCCCTTCCGACAAGAGATCGAAGCCCAAGAACAAATCAGATCAGATCGCGAAAACTAACCCGGTCGGCGCAACAAATCCAAACCATGCCTCAAACGCCACGTCGAGCCCCGCGCCGCCGCAAAGCTCTGAAATGACAGCAACCACAACGACGGCGACAGCAGCAACACCGAGCGCGAACAATACTGAAACCATCAGCAGCTTGGACAGCAGCGGCAGCACGCGGAGCAACAGCTTGGAGAGCAGCAGCAGCAGTGCGTCGGCCTCGGCGGCGCACGTGAAGCGGCACACCGGAGGGGACAGCCGGTGGGAGGCCATCCAGCTGGCCACGGCCCGGGACGCCCCGCTCAACCTAGGCCACTTCCGGCTGCTCAAGCGGCTCGGCTACGGCGACATCGGCAGCGTCTACCTTGTCGAGCTCCGGGCCACGTCGGCCTTCTTCGCGATGAAGGTGATGGACAAGGCGTCGCTGATCAGCCGGAACAAGATGGCCCGGGCGGAGACGGAGCTGGAGATCCTCGGCCTCCTGGATCACCCCTTCCTGCCGACGCTGTACACGCACTTCGAGACCGACAAGTTCCACTGCCTTGTCATGGAGTACTGCAGCGGCGGCAACCTGCACTCGCTCCGGCAGAAGCAGCCCGGCAAGCATTTCACCGAGCCCGCCGCCAGGTCCGTCCATGTTACGAGCTCTGATACCACTTGTTACGACAAAAAGACGGTGACGCCAATCTCTTCGTTGTCGCAACACGATGTTATCACGTCTGACAATGTGACATCTTTAATTTGTGCTGTGTATCGTCAGGTTTTACACTGCCGAGGTACTGCTTGCACTGGAGTACTTGCATATGCTGGGAATCGTGTACAGGGACTTGAAGCCGGAGAACGTGCTGGTCAGGGACGACGGCCACATCATGCTGTCCGACTTCGACTTGTCGCTGCGGTGCTCGGTCTGCCCGACGCTGGTCAAGTCGTCGTCGGTGCACAGGAGCGCGAGTGGCAGCAACTGCGGCATTGGTAGGGGAGGAGATGTCGCGGACGGCGACGGCGTGGGAGCCACGCAGGGGTGCATCCAGCCGTCGTCCTTCTTCCCGCGCATCCTGCCGCGGCGCAGCCGGAAGGCGTCTAAGAGCGACATGGGTCTCAACGGCGCGGCGGCGGTGGAGTTCAATGCGGAGCCGACGGACGCACGGTCGATGTCGTTCGTCGGCACGCACGAGTACCTGGCGCCGGAGATCATCCGCGGCGAGGGCCACGGCAGCGCGGTGGACTGGTGGACGCTGGGCATCTTCCTCTACGAGCTGCTGCACGGCGCCACGCCGTTCAAGGGCGCTGGCAACCGTGCCACGCTCTGCAACGTCATCGAGCAGCCGCTGCGGTTCCCCTCCGACGGCGGCGGCCAGACGACCGCCGCCAGCCCCGTCGCGCGGGACCTAATCCGAGGGCTGCTCGTCAAGGAGCCCCAGAAGCGGATCGCGTTCACGAGAGGCGCCACGGAGATCAAGCAGCACCCTTTCTTCGAGGGCGTGAACTGGGCGCTGGTGAGGACCATGGCCCCGCCGTCGGTGCCGGAGCCGGTGGACTTCCTGCAGTACGGAGCTGCCACTGTCAAGGACAAGAAGACGCCAGAGAGCGCCACAGCGGCTGCGGCGGGTGGTGGCGCGGCCAAGTCGAACACCGGCGAGCCCTATGCCAATTTTGAGTATTTCTAGGATTACTGAGAATGTTTTTGCGTACGGAATTAGATTGTTTTGATCGATGGTTGTCAACTACTCTACTTCTAATATACATCTTTTTACTGAGATGGCTTCTGATATATATCTGTATGCACTGATGCACCCTACGTCCCGTAATACAGTAAATTTACAGAGATATGTAGTGGTTTTGATGGCTTGTGGGCTGGATGTATCTTTTTTCCTTCTTCACCACGATTTTGCTATATATATATACTTCAGCTTAACTGCCATGCACCACGTGGAGCGTGGTTACCAAGCAATTTTGTTAATGTGATCGGCATTTTAAACCGTACGTTCAGATGTGGCAGTTAATTCTACATTCTAACACTGGGGTACACGTTCAGATGTATGTTCAGATCGACCTAACAAACTACCAACCATGAGATAAAAAAAAGAGAGTGGAGAAACACTGAGAGTCTAGAAGCACTGGGGTAGTCGAGAAAGAAAGATGGGCAAATCGGTCGACAGCCAACTAGACGACGGCAACACAGGACAACTCAAACACAAAACTATGACAAACGACCCACAACCTAACTATCGAACGACCGTGAAGAGGAGAAAAGAGGGAGTCTAGAAAGCAAGACAGCACATAAACAAACACAGAAACTACTCACAATCACATATACATATCAATATCACAAATCTAAAGGATCATATCAACCATTAACTACTGTTGCTAAGAATTAACAGAGATCACAAATGAAAAGTACTAACACATATTACTAACAAGCTAACATCTGACCACTACACTAAACATCACCAAAGATCTACAATTACTAAACAACATCAAAAGATCACATTCATACTTCGCAGGGCACAAGACAGATAACAGACCATCCACAGTGCAATAAAGAGTAACAGTTAACAATTTACATCCACAGAAGAATTAACAGTTCATAAAGTTTCAATTAACTGGGAATTAATACCAATTTAGTTGAACAATACTTAAGAATAGCAATTAGACAAGGGGAGAGGAATAAGAGATAACCGAAGAAGAAGATGTAGCAGAGGAGGCCGAGGTGGCAAATGTGATAGTGCCGGACTTGATGGAGGTGCACCACCGATGGGGAGCTGTTGTGGTGGCCGAAGTTGCTGATCCACTGCAACTCCATGGTAGGTTAGTGTGGCGCTGGTGAGATGGTTCGCCGGTGGAGAAGCTCAGTGCAGGGCGGCGGCTCTGATGGAGGATGGGGCAAGGTGGCGCTTGAAGGGAGGCGAGCTATAGATGGAGATGGGTGGTGAGCCGCTGCATTTGGCCCTACCACAGTGGTGGTTGGAGCAAGAGAATGAAGAAGAGAGGAGAAGCAATCGGATGTAAGGGAAGAAGAAATTGGAACCGAGCTCCAGTCCTGGTAATGGCCAGCGGCTAGGTTATGAAGGAATTGGGGATTTTTTTTAGCATTTTGCATATTAACCCTCGAAGAATCTAGGGTTTACAATCAGGTCCTTTCTTATGATTTCTTCTATTCTGGTCCCCTCTGGAAGTCCGATTTTATCATATGCGTACATCTGTACAGAGCAGTCCCAGAAGTCCAAATTTGTCATTTATGTGCCTCAATCGCGTCGGCTTGTGAAAAATTACAAAAAAAATAAAACTGTCCAATTCGAGCAATTAATTTTAGAAAAACGTGTAAATGATGGTAAATGATCCGAAAATATGAAAATAATAGGGGCAAAATGATAGGAAAGTTTATGTAAATTTAACACATGTCACCTAACATATCGAGACCCATAAATGTCTCCTATTATGTAGGAGGGGTAAATTTCATATCTGATCAGTCACATTCCTCCACATGTTTCATAACATACTCAAAAGTTACCTTTATAACTACCCAGTTACGGAGTAGTATTTGATAATCTCTAAGTGTACTATTACACATGTAGGAAATTATGCTGATATTAGGTACAAGGATTATCATTATCATTGCTTCAGAACAACTGATGACACATAAAAACATAACAATCTTAACAATGTCTCACGGTGGGACAATCAAATACCATGTTCTCCAACATGTGTGTAATTATTGATTTGATATTTCTATATCTATGATCCGTGAAACATAATCATCAATCTATACATGTGTTGATGTATAAAACATAATTTTTTCACATAATGATATATGATCAAGAATCATTTAGCATAACATCAAAACATGAACAAAAAGTTTCATGAATATATCACATATTTGTTGATGCAATGTAAAGTATATTTATTAAAAAATAAAATAACATATTATTTAAAAATTATAAATATAAAAATGATGCAATCATATCTACGGTTGCCTCTAAGACATGTCGCTAACAATTATCGCATGATGCCTTTGGTTGTATACAGGCAGGGACTAACGCTGAGCAATTAAAAAAGTAAAGTTCGCCTGCTTGTAGCCATCAGCCTATCTACTTTTCGAAGTGGCAGCTATCTAAAGTTGCTGCAAAATTTCGTCCCGACATAAACAATTGTAACTCCACTAAAAGCAGCAGAACCGGCAAGGAATTGCTCCAAAACGAAGGGAACAAGACCTGTTACTCAGGGAGAAACCGAGCAACACAACCATGGTAGCACGAGTTGGAGAAGACGGCCAAAACCATAAAGGAGTCAGCAACGCACACAGCAAAGATTGGATCCAACACCTTAGTGGTCCAACATAAAACTCGACCTGCGGGGTAAGATGACCCCGGGTATTGCTTTTAGAAGAAGACGATCTTCTCTCACAGATCGAAAAACCTCGAACCCCTGCTCCACCCTTACACAGGGGCACCGTTGGTCCAGCATAAACGACCGAATTATCAGAAAATCACCAATCGAACCAACCTGCACCAGTAAAAGGAAGGGATAGGTGAGCGAAGGAAAGGAATACAAGTAAAATCAAGCAAGAACTAGCTTGGTTGCGACTGGGTTGTAGTAGACTTGTGGTCCAAAGGCTCGAATAAATTGAGGTGATGTGGCGCGCTCTGAGATGAGATTTAGTGGATCGATTGCAGTTAGTGGGTGCTGCTTGTACAAGAAAGAATATAGGATACCATTTGCACTAAGAAACAGCGGTGAAATGTTGCCATAGGATTCAGATTGTCTTCAACCGCAGGAGAAACGACTCAAAGCGAGTTTGAGAGCAACGCTAATCCAGCTCATCTCCCATTTGGGCTGCTCTGCTCATGTTAAGTAAATGTTCTTCCATCTTTTGCCTCCTTAGCCGTTTCCGTCTCCAACTTGGGCTGCCTCATATGAATTAGACGTGGGATTCGTTCCCCTAAAATATACCACAGGATTTTTTTAGATTAAATACAACAGGATTTGCTGATCACGTCGTTCATGCATGAACAATTCCACAGAAGAGGGGGTAAGCTAGTTAGCTCGTACATGCTTTCACCAACAGGCAACGACGGCCTAAAGCTATTAAGCTATTAATGTTTAAGGGCATGTACAATAATGAGAAAATCAATTATATGCCATTGTTAAGTCGCTCATTTAACTATCTGCCATGCCATTACCATTAGTGCACCCTCAGTGCGACTAGTTATCTTCTCAAAAAAAGACAAAAGTGCCCCTACCAAAAGATCAAAGACCCGATTTATTTAAAATAGCAAACAACCTCTAAAAATTATAAAAATCACAGAGGTATTGTTCAATATGTCAATGAGCTAGGAAAAATATTTCAAGGCACTATTCAAACAAAATTTTTAGAGATTATATTTAAATACTAATAAAGGTTACTATTTACAAACAAAGACTAAATGTGGTCTAAACATTCTGGAAAAATTCTCACATACTTCTAAGATGTCACGTAGCTCCAAAAAATTATGATTTTGCTTTTTCTATAGTGAATTTGTCCTATTTACAAATAGCTCAAATAGGCTGCTTTTGGAGTTGAATTTCAAAAATTGATCAAATGGAAGGGTCAGTTCATAAAATTTTATATTTGAGTTGTACACTACCCCCAATAATCCACCAAATAAATTTTAATATTTTTGTCTAAGCCAATTTGACCTCTATTTAATTTTATCATAGAGACAGATTTGAAATCGAAGGCAAAATCGTCTTTTTCCAGGGCCAAACCGATGGCAATGGCATATACTTGAAGTTTGGTTAAACTTAGTGGCATTCAAGTGAGAGACCATTTAGCAATGGTAAATAGTTGAATGAGTGACTTAGTAACGGCATAGAATTGATTTTCTCTACAATAATACACGTCAGCTATCTGCAAATCTATTATATAGGATTTTGGGTGATGCGAGGGAGAGAGAAGGAGAGAAAAAGATGTTGTCTAGTATAATGATCTTATAAACAACCAATTGTATGAGTTCTCTTTAGTCATATCTATAGAGGACATGGAGATGTATTATAACAATCATCGTCTGTGCCATTGTACATACCTAAAAGAAGTGCAAGAAACACGGGTCATTGCTTTATGGCGACGAAGAATGCTTGAACCAAAAAGGAAAGGGAAAGGAAAATGGAAATATTGATGACACATCCTACAAGATCCTAGAGCGGTTATTTCTTATAATTACTGTTAGGGACCCTGTTACAAATTTGAAGTTGTTTGTCACAATGCATTTGCAAACTAGAAAGTAATTAAGATTTCCCAAGATATTGGCAACTTTACTGTAACTTCTAAATAGCTAAAACAACCCAAAATTTTAAAATTTTGATTTTCGTTTGAATTTACTTGAATCTCCAAAACCTTCCCAATTCGGCAATAAACCTCAAAAATCCACTTTCCTTTTCGACCTAGCCGCTTTCTCCTCTCAGGAGGTGTATTCTTCCCTCCCCGCTTTCTTCTTATGCTGGCTTGCTGGCTCTCCCCACCACAACCCTCCCTCCATTCACATTGCACCACTTCACTCGGTTACGCCAGCTAAACCATGCGCGCCATCACCTCGTCACTACCTCTACCATTCTACTGACCTTGGCTCATCTCGCTTCATGTGCCATGTAGACTTCGGGCACCACTACAATTCCTCGGCTTGCCTAGCTGACACGTGCTTCCCCACTATGCCTTCTTTTCGTTAGCCCATCGCATACATGCTAGCGTCGCAGTATCACCTAGCCACCTCTCTGTGCTCTTGCCTCACCGATAGTGCCCGAACCACCGAGACTACCATGCGCCAGAACCGCCGCAACCAGTTCCCTACTCCCACCGCCTTAGGATGGCCATAAAGCCCAATTGGCCATCCAGTCCTCTCCCCGCAAACGCCAATTGCTCACAAGAGCCACCCCCTTGAGCTCTCCCTACCCACCCCACCATTTCCGACCTCACCTGAGCCCGGTGAGCCCTAAATGCAATCTTCCTCCTCCCTCCATTAACACTCAATTGCTTTCGCCCTCAGCATCTCCTCAGCATCCCTAACACGTTAGTGAACTTGCTCGAACATGAGCATTTACTAAGAGCTCTGACGCCGAAGGCCTCCACCAGCCATGGAGCCCCGCCGTGGACAGCTCTCCTGGGAGTCTCCCAACCCAAATAGCCACTACACCTTTGTTTCTTATGAACCCTAGATGGTTGAAGCGCCCTCAATCTTGCCAGAAGATCACCAGATATGTTCTAAGCCTCAATGAAGCCCGCAACCTTCTCTCCTGCCGCTGGCCACCACCGCCCTTGTTCATGCCTCCTAAAGCTCAAAAATAGAACCACCTCTTCATTTGGAATCCATCTGTGCTGTCCTCTGCTGCCGGAGTCCCCTGCTGGTGTCGTTTCCTGAAGGCGACCTCCCCTCAGTTTTCGCTGGAGAGAGAGAGCTGGAGGTGAAAGAAGAGGTGGGAGGCAGTGACGTGGCGCAATCTCACTCGTGTGCTACGCATCGGGCGGCCACACGCGAGCACGGCCAGGCCGCTTTGGCCGCGCGTTGCTGGGCCAGGCCAGCCAGCTGGCCCATTCGATCATTTTCAAATTTAAACTGCGTGCTACACTATTCATTCCAGGCCAGCCTGTTATTGTAGTGCACTATAGCAAGTTATTGTTCATTCGACCCCAAAAATCAATATTATACCCATTTTGATCATTTTGACGTAGTGAAGCCATTTCCGATCTCTGTTCCGTCAAACCAAACCCTGACAAACCCAAACTCACTATTTCAAAATCAAACCGCCTGTTTCTATTCATCCCAAAATTTGTCCAACATGCATAGAGCCTTTTCAACCCTCTCGAGCCTACCTAGCCCAATTCCAACTCCAATCAATCAAACCATGTATCACCTAAATCTTGACCACTCAAACCTATTTTTTCCTTGTATCTTTTTAGTTATTTTATTTGCATTTTGTTCCTAGCTTGCATTCTGTAAAGGAAGAACTTATTTGCCTTCATTTTCTATGCTAGAATTCGAACCCAACAAGTTGGTTAATAGAAGAACTGCAAGAGCAACTACAAAAGTAAATGTCCTGTGGACAAGAAGGCAAGTCACATATTTTTGTTCATGTTGAACCTACATCTCGCTAATTATTTATTTATGTGTATTTACATTATCTTTTATTTATGCATTGTTATTTTGTGTACAATAAATGTTTAGAATGAAATATGAATTAGTTATGTCCTACCACCATAAAATGCCCTATTTAATTTGAGGTCATATTCACCTTGACAACCTTAGAAGCATTTAATTACTATGTAAAAAATTATAGAATAGCCCATTTAAAATATTATACTACTAAGTGACATCAGCACTTTGTTGATAAATTTATTTAAACAATTCTAGGGCTAAGGATGGGTTGTGGAAAGCCACTAGATGGTTGGAGTACACGACCAAACCATAAGGTTGAGGCTTAGAATGGAATGGTGGCAGTATCGTAGAGCATTGAGAATCTGGATTGTGGATGGCTACCTCGTGGTGTAAAGTAAGGGCAAAGCTCCAGAGCGAAGTAAGGATGACCTTATGTTGACCAAAGAACATAGTGATCACTAAACCACAAGCTTTGATTCGTCAAACTTGGTCTAGTAGCTGCTCAAATTGATTGAATCTCTACAGGAGTAAAGAAGCATTGGTATGAAAATGGTCAAACCATACTGAACAATAGTAGGTTCCTCTCAGGACAGGCAGAAGAGATCCGATTTAGCTAGTGGATACCCAGGTCTGAGAGGGAGATCTACCGAGTAGAGCCTATATAAAGAGATGAGCAGCGAAATAATCTTGTTTTTTTTAACTCAATCATGAGGGTTAAGAAATCTTATGAGTAAAGTTGGACAACTCTTCGGAGTCATCAAAATAGTATTTTTCGAATGTGCTGTGCTTTCGATAAAAAAACTATGTTCAATGGATGATTCCAATAGCGAAGCATAAGTAGATTTGAAGATGGTTTGGAAATGTTGAAATCTGGTAAACAAGTTTTTGAAACCACAATTCATTAAGAAGTGATTACTCTTTTGTGTTTAAAAATATTTACAAATAAAATTACATCCACGAATACTTGAATAAAACTATTATATCCCCATCTCTTGAAAAACAAGGTAAGTAGTTCTATAGCATTTCCCTATGTAACTTGTTGAGTATAGTTGATTGTACTCAGTCTTGCTATATTTTCACCTTAACTAATACCAGAAGAAGAAGGAGATTTCAACCTTTACGTGTTAGGGTTGCGACCGCACTCAAACTTTACTGTGGGAGTTTTCTCCGGTTCTTCTTAATGTGAGTAAAATTTTGGACTCGGACGCCCATTTTGTTGTTAAAATTGACCGTTAGGTCTTATTTTAACCAAGTTGATCCCTTTTAAATGTTCGTGATTAGGGAAGATACTCCTTCTGTCAGCAACGGAACTCTTGAGCTATTGCAGATTGTTCAACATCCCTGTTCCCAAAAATGGGGGCATTGCAAGTGGTATCAGAGCAGGCTTGATTGTAGGTTGTAACCCTAAGTATAGATTTGGTTTCGGCAAGAAAACGGTTTATTAAAAGTCTAATTTCTAACATGAAAGAATTGTGAATACCATAAGTATTATTGCTATCTCGTCTTTCCTATTTCTATCTCATCTCTCTTAGACATGCATTAAAAAGTTTTTCTTTTGATTTTGTAAAAATTTCAAAATTCATGTAGTCGTTTAGACTAATTTCTTTCCATAGGTATTGACCAAATAGAACGAAAACTAACCTTAGAAAAAGTAATATTAAGGATGATGTCAAGGGGAATAGTGCGAATACTCCAACCAAAACTTTTCCTTTTGAAAGCTGTAAGGTCACCGTTCGAGTAGTTAGCAAACAATACCTGTTTGATTTCCTTGATGCAACAGGTAAAGCCATTTGAGTAGCTGAAGTTTTTCTGATTGTATTATTAGCCAAATTGCACTATTAGCCAGTTAAGCTGCTATATAAGCAATTTGTACAAAACTAACTTTTTGATTTTAAATAAAGGCTATGTTTAAAGCTCTCTACTTCTGCCCTCTTTCATCTAAATTCTTATCTATGTTCTTCTGAACTTGCTTTTCTCTTACCTATCAGATTCTAAATCTCAAAAGAAATTAAATGCAAATTTCTGATTGCAATAAATAGGTATAATTACACTTATAGGAGTCATATGTGAAGAGAATAGATAAACCCACAAGGGACAGATTTATGAGGTGATGAATAACTAATGATATTGGAGGAATTATGTTGATTATAAGGAAGAATTAGTAACATGAAATTTGAATGGATAAATCGGTGGAAATTGATGGATTGGATTGACTAGATGGATGGATAAGCTAAGTTTTGGAAAGATAAGGAATGAGATAATTGGATTTTAGACTTGATCGGTGATATAATTTCGATGGAAGTTAATAATAGTGATTATTGGATTATAACCCTGAATAATGATATTATTCTCGGTGGATGTTTATAATGGTGAATTAATTTAGAAGTAGATACTAAGAAGCTTAGTCGATTATTGGATGAGTAGACTAAGATTACAATCGAAGGAAAAAAATGATGAAAAATGATGATTGGATTATTTGGGAATTGTGATACAAATGATATTAGTGGATTCGAAAGAGAATACTGCATTGTCACTAGAATGTAGAGTTGAATGGTTGACAAAAATACCATATCTGAAGTTGGGTTTGTAAAGTCATGGAGGATGTTGAGATTTATGTAGATATTTAGATGGCCATGATTGGTTGATAGAAATGTGGATGATGCACTGGGAGTTATATATATATTTGGTGGATCCAATAAATTATAATAATTGTTTAGAGCTTTAAATAGATGGTGCTATGATTAAGCAAATAAGGGAGATAGTATAGATATGGATAGCAAGAAGTAGAAGCCGAATTAATAAGGCCATTGGATTCTAAACCTATGTATAGAAGTAGTATGGAAGTAAATTAGTCCATTAATGGATAATGAATATTAGAGTGCGTTGGATTATCCTTGCAAGTATAAAATGGATTTGGAGATAGAAGCCCAAGGAAACCAATCAAGAAAATCATTTAATTTTGCCCCAATCTATTCCTCTCCTACTCCATCTTGCTTCTTATCTTTATCTCAGTCTAACTTTCCCTTACTAAGCCCAAAAGTGTTACAAAATTGAATCCTAAATCTTGGTTATAGAATACCATTGGACAAATCAAGGATCTGACAGTGATTAGATGGAGAAAGAAAATGTTGAAAAGTAGCCTAGTGTGATGGAAGCCCTAGTCGTCATGAAGAGAAATTAGATTGAAGGTGAACAAAGACAAGCCAAGATACTAAAACAGTAGGCAAAACTATTACAACAGTTCACTATCAAAAATATCACCAAAAGAATCAGCGTCAGCATCAAGCATGACTGCATTAAAGTTACAACCTTCCTAAAGACTCAACCACCTAAATTCTCAGCAGCAACAGAGCCACTAAGTGCAAATAATTGGCTATAAGATAGCGAGAGAAGAATAAATACTATCAAATGTACGAATGAGGAGAAAGTTCTTTTTACTACATACTAGCTATCAAAACCAGCAACAACTTGGTGGAATGCTATTCAATGAATACTGTTGAAAACCTAGGGGCATTTTCGTAATTTCACAATTGAAAAAGAAAAAAGAGGAAGAGAGGCTGTCGATGGGCCAGTGCGGCTCATTCCAGATCCGTTTTTCCCATGTGCGGGGGACGGCAATGGAGGTGGAGGGCGCGGCGGCAGGTGCAGGGCTTCGGCCCCAGCCGTTGGAGGCCACCGCACAACCCCTCCTCCTCCTCTCCGTATGGCATAAGCAAACTCAGTAAAACCAGATCCCTTCCATCCTCTTTTTCCTACTTCCAATTGTGCTCTAGATTTGAGACTTGGGGTCCTACCCTCGTTGGAAACCGCCGATCGCGGTGGGGGCTTTGTGATTTCTGGTGCTCGATGGTGAGGCATTGGGCCAGTGCCTTGCGTGTAGGGGTGCAAACGGATCGGATACGGACGAATAATGCCTCTACCATATTTGTTTTCATATTTGTTTTTGGATACGGATATGAATATGGATAACTCGAATACGAATACAAATACGAATAATATCGAATACAGATACGGAGCGAATACAAATCGAAACAAATACGGTTACGAATATTTATCGGAAGTTGAAAACCCCTTAAACTATACATCCAAAATTAACAAAAATACATAAATAGTTCATCTTGTCAAAACATTCATGAAATCTAAATATTTTATATTCAAAACATCCAAAATATTTGTTTTCATATTCATGGGTTGTATGTATTGGGCTAGACTGCTGGAGGCATTATGGGCTGGATGGCTATTGGGCTAAAATCCCGAAATCCGTTTTCGTAATATCTGGATAATCCGTATTCGACGGATACCAGGCTTACTGTATTCGTATCCGTATCCGATAAAAAAATCTGTATCCGTATCTATATCCAATCCGAGAATTATCCGAAAAAAATCTAATCAGACACAATCCGTATCCGTATTCGTCTGGATCGATCGGAAACTATCCGATCCGTTTTCACCCCTACTTGCGTGTTCTTGTGTGGCATCTCCTTCACCTTGATTTTGCTGACTTGGTTTCTCCGAACGGCAAAGAGGGCATTGTATCTCCGACAACCACACTCGTCTCACGCGGTGGCACAGAGGGGTGCTAGGTTTTTTGGGTGAGTATCTTCGGGTGTGCCTTGCCTGATTCTGCTGGCCGGTTTCTTGCCGCCGGCGCGGTTGCTTCTAAACGGCTTCAAGTGTCATCTGCACCGTGAGTGTTTTGGTTCCTTGTACATGCAATCTCTGTGGGGTATGCTAGTTTGTTAATCTCTTATACATGTTCTAGCACTAGGAGACATTGGTTGCTTGTGGGCTCGGATTACTGCTCGGTGATCAACTTGCTCATTTACTGAAAATTAGAATTGATAGTCAAGGTTTAGATCTATGCTCTATTGTTAGTGCTTACTTTGTCACTTAATTCTGAGCAATCTGCTACATTGCTATCGGCTGTGCTTATGAGTTCGTCACTGTGATATCAATTTCGGTACTCCATATCTTTTGTGATCTGTTACTTGTAGGAGTACCTTCTACTATTTAACTAAATTCATGTGTTATTTAGTTGTACATTCTATTTGAATGGATGATTACATGATTGATGAGTTCATTCAATCTGGCAATAATACTTGTATTGCTCAATTTTGTGATAAGTAAAGCAAATTCTAGAGCGCATAATCTGAATTGATTATCATTTTAATTGAAGAGTAAATGATATAGCATGAGAGGGCCAAGATCAAAAATCTTGAGCAACTCTGCTCTAAGAGCCTTAAACTATAAACTTGAACTTTATGTCAGTTTATTATTTTGTTGGTTCTTGCAAATGTTCAGCATGGTCTCTTCGGCAATATTGTTTATACATGGTAGCATTATATATCTATATGCAATTTATGTTATTCATATACTGTTGGATGTATTCTTTAATTATGCTTTTGTTGAATATGTGCTTTATTTGTATTTGTTACAAATGATATGATAGAATTACATGAATAGATGCAATTTATATCATTTACATACATCTTGATATATGTGTTGAGTTTTTCTAATTATCCTGGAATTATATCCACATATATGCTTATACCGTATAACTTACAACAAGTTCATCTAAAGAAGAAAGACATTACATTGGAAGAATTTGTGAAGAGATTTTGTCTCTAGTGGTGGTTCTATATTTTTGTCATCAAAGCATTGTGTTTGTTTGATCTTCTATAAACATCAACGTCGGAACTTCATTCAGATTAGTACGAAATAACTATTTTCTGCACCGGTATTTTTTTACCGATCTCGATCGGTACATCCGGTAATTGGTGATTACCATCGATATTTTTTTATCCCTGTTCAAGACACCATCTAAACCCCCACGCACCCAATGCATGGTGGCTTCACTATACCCGCAATGATATTTGTGTTTCAGCCGTTAGAAATTTTTGTTTCAGCCCTCTAATTGTATAAATATTTTACACTGGGAACCCTACAAGAAAAAATATTACAAAGACCATCCTTAGCCCACCCGTTAGCCAAACCCACTACTTTTTTCTAGCCAATCCCTTCTCTCTCCCCCATAGCCAATGCAGCAACACCCTTCACACTGCCAGACCACCGCCACCTCGGATCGCTGGTGTCGTTGCTACTCCCTGACATGACGACGCCCCTCCCTCGCTTTCCCCTCCCTCCCCTCGCACACTTCGATGTGTCGATGCCTCCTCCCTCACTTTCCCCTCCCTCTTTAGCCGGATCCTTTCAGATCCGGTCTCCACTATCCGGATCTGACCATCGCTGCCTCACTCTACAAGCCCCGCCGCCTCCATAGGTCATCTTCCTCAACACCAAGGTGGAAGCCGCCCTTGCCACTTGGCGTTGTCATCTTTGTTCCCAGCTCTAGCGTCGTCGCACCGGGCTCAGCAACCTCACTTGGCCCTGGTCTTGTGCCGCACTCAGTGGTAGATCCAAGATTTTTAGGATGGGTATTCGAACTTGGAAGCTAGGTTGCTTGGATACATCGATACCATGACACACCATTTTCTACAAAACATCGATACAATGATATATGTATATAGATATAATAAAAATACATAAATTATAGAAATTAATGATTTCTTGTGAGAAAATGGGTGACATAAGGCTAGCATAATGACATGAATTAAATAGCAAATTATAGAGATTAATAATAGTTTCATACCTTACTGATCCTAGCTTTTTTTTGCTCTTTTCAGCTCTCTCCTATAAAGAATTCAAATGTGTAGTCTTCTTCATTTTTTAAAGCTCAAAGATCTATAAAATCAAACATATATCAAAGATCATATCTGAAAAGAACAGATTAACAAAATATTTCTTAAAAAAAATATTCATGAGAGGTGACAAAGAATACCTCTGTTAAGTCACCACATCTTTCACAAGTCCACGTAAATAATTGTGTGAGATCAATAAAATAGACCTGTACAATAGCACCAAATTCAAGTCCATAACAATTACTCCATGTATTCACTGAACATCACTAAAAAGAAGTTTTGACAAGAATGACAATTGACAAGGACATTATTACTGCTAGCTGGTTTTACTGATTTCATAATTGACAATTGACAAGGACACCAAGTTCAAGCTCATTGTTAGTTTTGCCATCAGAAATAGATCCTTAGTTTTGGCATAGCAAAGATGAACATATAACCTAAGCATGCTAATTAACTTCATTTTTGTCATGACACAAAAAGTGCTAAACCAAGCCAAGATCTCTAATTGGCACACCAATATTTTCTTTGTTAGGCTACACACCTCATTTTATTAATAGCAATTAGAGTATGATGTTCTAAACAAAAACAAGTGTGAAATTTGTGATTATTGGAGGGAGTAAGTCTGATATTACAATAATTTCAGGTTATCCATTTCCTGATCTGATCATAGCCAAATAGAGTACTCATTAGGATCCTCAGAAGTGTGGGGTGCATGTCCAGTTTAAAAGAAATTCAAAGCTTTGTAATTTCTTGGTTTAATAAGATTGAAGGGTTCAATTTCAATAATTATTAACAAGAACGTATTATTTTCCAGATGATAATACCTGATTCAGTTTGCAAAAGAAATAACCATGTATCTGACTATTTAAAAGAGGGGAAAGGACCTCATAACTAACCACCACAATACTACTAGCAACAACATTGGAGCTCACTAGAACTGTAATATCAAGAACAGATTGATCCCCTATTCCCCTTCTACATAAATATGCAATCATATTTTGATATTTTCTAGCTCATGGCTACTTTGCAAGATAGCAAGAGAATATCTCCACAATGTATTGCAGCCAGTCCTACTGGACAGAAAATGAACCCATTATTTGTCTTAACTTTAAGCAATAATAATTGTAAGAAACTTTTTATTTGGAATATTTATCCCAAGTTCCCAACTAAATAGTGGATGTACTTTTCTTGATGTGGTTGCAGGATTCCATCCAGTTTGTGCAAGAGGTGGTATTGGAAGACATGACTAAGTTAAAGGGGATTCCCTCTGATTGCTCCCAAATCATGGTGTGGCAATATACCATGCCTAGCCCCACTCCTCTCCAAATTTCTACTCTCTCTCTCTCTTGCTCCCAAAGCATGGTGTGGCAGTCAGGCAGTGGTAATATACCATGTAATCATGTAAATGTGGTGAATACACAAGAAAAGGGATGGGAAAAAAGGAAGGAGGCTGTTTACACTGAGTTTTCCACTTTCTCTATTTCATTTGTGCCAGCTGCGCGACGGAGGACGGCCGATGCCTGATGGTGAAGGCGTGAAGCTGAGCGGCCGGAAGGCCTAGAACACGCACGGTGCACGGTGGTGACTACTCGGCGGCCAGTGCCAATGGGATCTGGTCATTTGGGACTGGGATGACCATGAGCCACGAGGGGGAGACCGGAGATGGGGAGCTGAGCGACGCGGGCCAGGCCAGTTGTTGATGTCGGTCGTCGCCTCGTCGGAGACTCGGAGCCTCAGAGGGGGGACGAACACGGAGAGGGAGCCTGTGCGCCGCCACGGAGAGTCAGAGAGTGGGGTCTGAGAGAGGAGAGACCGAGAGACTTGAGAGGAGACTCAGGAGAGGGAGCCCTAGCTCTACCGTGGAGCATGGCCGCGTGGGCCGGCCACTGGGCCATTCGCCACTCGGCCTGCGCGGCTGTGCGGCTGGGCCACGATCGGTCCGACCCCAAGTTGAGCCCGGAGAGGGAAATGTGACGATTTAAACCTAATTACTAGTATACATATATATATTATATATTATATCTGATATATAATGAATTTTTACTAAAAAATTTTGGTATTTAACTGAATACCTATGAATTACTGTAGATCTACCCCTGTCCGCATTTGTAGTCCCTGTTGACTAGAGCATTGGTAAGTAGTCCCGTGCACTCCCTTCTTCTCTCTCCCTAGACCACTCATTTTTCTCCACCAAGCACCCACACCTTTTAGAAGCTCCTTTGACACTCTACAAGCCATCGTCTCGTGTCCACCGTGGTATCCGAACTTAAGTAACCTGCGAGGCATCCACTCGAAGCACTGCGATGTACATGCCCTAACAAAACCTAAGGAACACCTAATGCAAGTCAGCCGCCATGACGCCCTACCTTCCGAAATATTCCGCTCAAGTAATTCACACCCATGGTTCATAATTTCGGCAAAATTTTGGATATTTTGTCCATTTCACTACCCCTCGAAAGAAGGATGGTTCGGTCAAATTTATCCCATTTGAACTTTATCCATATTTCATCAAATTTTGAATTTTTATCCGAATTTTTGAACGAAATGAAGAAATTTCGTTCTTTCGTTTATATTGCCGCCCTCCGAAAAGTTTTTCAAACCGAAACTTTGAATCCTGTTCACACCATCCGCCAGGTTTGCATTGCGTTGAAGTGTTTGATTGCACGTCTCTTGTTCGCTATGCCAAACGGACGTTGCTTTCCGCCCAAAACACTGCACATAGAGAGCTAAATTGATGTGCCTTAGAATAAAAGGCAAAACAGACTCGTACCAGGCCAACCTAAACCAGACAATTAAGCATTCAGTGCTGTCATTGTTGCGACCACACTAAAATGGCTCTAATTGACACGAACAATAGTCACACGATTTGCTACTTTTTAGTTAAGATGGAAATAACGTTTATTCGTCACTAATAAGCAGCTCTATACTCCCCTATACCGTTGCGTTAAAAAAAAAAAAGTAGCTCTAAACCCTATTCGCATGCATCACATACCTTCACCACAAGATGATCGTTGACACGGCGGCGTGTGAGCGGTGTGGTGCAACGGAAAATGCTTAGCACCTATTCTCCGTACAACCATCGATCTGTGGACGGCGTGGCGTCTCTCCCCAAGGCATTGTCTGTGGTGGTCTAGCATAACGCTTACTATTCTCTGGAGTCTGGGCGCTTTGAGCGGCTCGCAACAGCCTTCTTCGACCAAGGATGGCGTCCTCTTCTTTTTAGCATGCGCATATGATTTATAGGTTCTCTTGAATAAATAAATGAAATATTTTCTCTATCG
The DNA here is from genome assembly GCA_036346265.1 of Melocanna baccifera. Taxonomy (NCBI): domain Eukaryota; kingdom Viridiplantae; phylum Streptophyta; class Magnoliopsida; order Poales; family Poaceae; genus Melocanna; species Melocanna baccifera. The sequence continues at coordinate 8,999,911 of CM070688.1, read as the reverse complement.
TTATTTTAAAGTAAGTTTTTTAAAGTGGTTTATCAGCATTCGGTTAATTCGCACAAGTGCTCACGTTAGAAGCAAAAGCCATCAACTATAGCCATAAATCATCAGCCACAATCCAAAAAGCCCACCCTTAGTCCATTATAGGCTGCTGGCAACAGCTCCTTCATCGTTCTGTTGAGCATTTCACATGCCTCCTTTTTCTCTTTTATTTTTACTACTTTTCTTTACATGCGTCTGAATATTTTTTTTGGAAAATTGATGATTTGTCACTCATAAGGCTTTGTTTTTAAGATTTGTCACTTATACCATTCTGCCTGAGAAATTGCCACTCCTAAAACTGAAATAGATACGATTTGCCACTCCAATATATTCTGGTATGTTTTTTATTTTTAGCCCAAAATCACTTGTGAAATAATCCTTTTGCCTCTTCTTTGCCTCATCTCCCTTCATTCCCCAAATCCATCCTTCCTCTCGACCACATCTTGCCACCATCACCACTGCCGATGCTCTGCTCATGAGTCGTGAGAGGAAACAAACCAACCATGGCAGCTAGCTTGCGTGTGCTCGATCCAGCCCCACTTGTCACTTCCATCCGTCCATATATCTAGCATGTATGTGAGTTTTTGCCAGCCGTATGCTTTCTAAATTTCTCCTTGGAATTGTTACTTCTTGTTGCAATACCTAGCTAGCTACAGATTACACTGATGATGATGCTTATACGTGCATGATTTAGGAGTAAATTGGGCAACGAGTTGGCCAAGCTACTGTGGAGAATGGGCTGATGATCATGAGGATGGTGCGGCAGCCTTTCGGCCCTTTCACCTACATCACCATGGCACCAACAGGGTGTAGGAGCTCATCAAGCACCCTCGAAACCTCCTCTTGGTACAATACAATCACTACAACGTTGTGCCGAGGTTGAATTTCATCATCACCGAGGACGACGACGGTGTTACATTCTTGCTCCCCTAGTACTACTGCTCCAACCCACTCTCCGATACTCGGTACGCCACCTACCTGTGGCATCGGCGCCAGCAGTGGTAGGAGCATTATGCAAAGAGCTATTTTCTTTCTACGGTGCGGATGTCCTGACATTGATGATGATGGTCATCGGATGTGGGTGATGGCAAGGCAAGATTTGGGGAACGAAAAAGTGAAGAGTAGAAAAATGAGGGGTAAAAGGGTCATTTCATAAGTGATTTTGGGCAAAAATAAAAGAAAAAGGTAGAATATAGTGGAGTGGCAAATTCCATTTATTTTTTTTCTTAGAAGTGGTAATTCTTCAAGAAAAATCTTATAAGTGGTAAATCATAAATCTAGCACTTTAGGTAGCGTTCAGTTTGGTATTGGTTTATAGCTTTTTATTGTAGTTGGCTTATTTTTTTACTGTAACTGAGTTGGCTTATTTAGCATAATTAAATTAAAAAAATAGAAAAAATATATTAGCCATCACGGATAATGCAAAAGAATACGGAAAAAAAAGAGAAAAAAGCCTAAAAATAAAAAAATAAAAAAATGAAATTACTGAATAGTGAAAAAAAGTAGAAGTTAGGAGTAAAACTGATTTGAAATTAAAATGAGTACAGCCTTAGAAGTGCAAATCATCAATTTTTCTTCTTTTTTTGAGTCACTTGTGTAGTTGTATGTGTCACTGACAGATGCACGTGGTGAAAACGTGCGGGGTATTGGGGGTGGGGGGCATATATAAAAGGAGAAGATTCCGGTTTCCGGAAAGCCTGCTTTATTACTAGTAACTTTGATTTAGTCATCTGTGAGATTTAGTCATCTGTAACTGTGATGCACACAATTACTGCCTGTCCATTTCGCTCTGATCCAGCAGTTTCTGGATTAACTTGTTGATAGTACTAGTATTGGAGTGTTAGTTACTCCTTGAAACTATCAGTGCAAATGGATTTTTTTTTTGTTAGTGGATGACTAGTTTTTCGTTGTTTTCTATTATTGAAATAAATATAAATCAAATTATACAAGATACAGTACTGCAATTAGCCATCAATAACTCTGTATGTTAGGAAGTACCAATCCTTTTTGCCATTATTTAGATCAAATCTGATAAGACCCAAAGGTCCCAAACTAATGGCGAATAAGAGTCGTCGCAGGTCTATGCTGAGCCGTTTGGTCCCTCTTTCTTTAATGGATGGTGTCTGTTGGGAACTGAAGGAACGTCACTCTCTGGTCAGCTCATGTAGCCTGCATCTGCATGTTCGCGGTCTGGGAATTTTTTTAAAAAGTAATCTATTTGGACAACTTACTAGTCGTCTAATCATTAAAATGATACATAGCTAAATCATCTAACGGTTACTTGACTAGCTAAAGTCATCTAACGATTGGACGATTTAAAATAATAAAATAATTATTTTATTAATATGATAAAAATAACTGTAGATGAGTAAATGACAATTTTTGTAAGTAATAAATTTAGCAAATCTTTTTTGTAGGTTGTTATTTTTTTAAATAAAAGGGCAGTCGGTTAGTCCATTCGAGATTTTCGTAGATTCTTAAATGTACGAAATCTGTTAGACTCATAATTACATTTTGTGATCGTCGTATGTCACTGTTGTAGTGCGATAACATTCTGAAGAATTTTGTGAGGCCGATTGAGGTTGCAATGATTCATAAATAGAAAGATAAGTGATATTGCGATGCACAAGGGAATTCATATACAATCATGCAATAGTAACTATCAAGTAAAATATGTACACAACAAATACAAGTATAGAAAGGTCCCAACGTGTTGTCCGCTACACCACCTGCAGCACCTCCTCCATTGTCACCACGTCCCATCCTCGGTCAGTGCCAGCCGGTACGGCCCTGCTTGGCCTTCCTCAGTGTGGGGTGTCGGCTTCCCGATAGGGTGAGGCGGGTCAAAAGCCCTGCTGACCCATACTTCCAAAGCTTTCGGGGTTGACTCCACCTGTGCCTTCGTGGCTACTGGGGTACCACTGAGTTGCGACTCAAAAAGAACGTCGATGTGTGCAAGCTGACGTGCTCCCTTGACCTCCTCGGGTCGTCCACCAAGAAGTTGATGGAGATATGCCTTAGAGACAATCATAGAGATGATTCTGTTTATTATGTTTATGATTTATTGGATAATTTATCTTGTTCCTTGAATAACATCGTCAATATTTATTATCAAGTGTGTGACTTGATTGTGAAACTCTATATTGCTGCGATGATTATTCTTAGATGATCCATAGTCAAATATATGAGGACACATATTAATAGACTAGCATATGTATTGGTTGATGACCATATTTCACGGGTCATAGATATAAAGATATTAAACCAATAATATAGACACATGTTAGCGAACATGGGGTTGGATCGACCCACCATGAAACACTGCGAGAATGTTGCATTCTTACCGTCATCAGTTGGTTTCATTCACAATGCGTATGCTATGTCCTTAATACTTGAGATCGTCGCACGTACTCAAGATGCATAATGACTAACTTAGGAGTTGCCAAACACTACTCCGTAACTGGGTAGTCATGAAGGTAGCTTTGTGACTAGAATAATAACCTGGCATATTAGATAGAATACGATTCTATGCATATTTGCTTTACAGGGATTGTTGTGAAATAGTATAGCTCATTATGCATGTGAATGATGTATGAGATGCATATATGTATGTAATGTTCATGGCCTGCGAGTCATGATTATTGCAGCCCAAGGCTGTTTATATTTGTATAACGACCTGCGTGTCGACTTGTGTTGCTTCTTCACTCCTTGTAAACTTTATTAGTATGCCATATGGTAATAGCTTAGTGGGAGTGCTTGGAGGTTTTAGCCATTTGGAGACATGGTGAACAGGAAGCACGGCGATAGAGATCACTATGTGAAAGGGTCATACTATATCACGATGCAATGTGATTGTTTTGTGAATGGCTTTATATTTCTGTTCATTTATTTCTATGCATGTTATTTAATTACTCCAAATGCTTTTAACATAGTAGAAATAAAATTCTCTCACATAATATTAAGCTAAATTGATGCCCTCCCAATTAGCTGCACCATCTAAAGCCACGTATATTAATGGTAGGTCTTGCTAAAGCAGAGTGCCATTAATTCTCCTTGACTAGATGGGTTTGTGTCGGACACTCACGCGCAAAGTATTGGTTTAACTTGACAAGGTCATCATAATGGTTATGGACCTTGGGGCATAAGGTTGGGTGCCGGAACATAGAGATGTTGCCCAACAACAAGAGTTATATAGAGATATAATTAGCAAAGGGTTGCTTACCAAATTCACCTATCCTTTAGTAGTGATGCCAAAGCTCACTAGTAGATAAGTTGATGTGGATCTTGAATCACTAAATGTCATAAGAGAGAGATGGTATTTAGTGGGAGTATCTTTATTAAATTGTTTAATAGAAGTTACTTTTCTTGAACATATATCTTAGTTTTGCATATTTTGTGTTGTAGATCATGGCACCAACTGTTGCACCTACTTCCAGTTTTGCTTTACGTTCGATACTTGATAAGAAAAAATTGAATGGAACAAACTTTGCGGATTGGTCCCGCAACCTAAGAATCGTTCTTAGGCAAGATAAAAAGGAACATGTTCTAGAGCAACCGATTCCAGAAGTACTTGATGAAAATGCTACTACTTCTCTTAAAAATGCCTATAGAAAGGCATGTGATGAGTCCCTTGATGTTAGCTGTCTCATGCTTGCTGCTATGAACTCAGACCTTCAGAAGCAGTTTGAGAATATAGAGGCTTACGATATGATCGTAGCACTCAAAGGCATGTTTGAGACACAAGCAAGAACTGAGAGATATGAGATCTCAAAGAAATTGTTTGGAAGTAAGCTAGCTGAGGGTAGTCCGGTGAGTCCTCATGTGATCAAGATGGTTGGTTACACACAGAGCTTGGAAAAACTTGGTTTTCCCCTTAGCCAAGAGTTGGCTACTGACTTGATTCTTGCATCGCTTCCTACAAGCTTTGGGCAGGTCATTCTGAATTTTCATATGAATGGCTTAGACAAGAATCTCACCGAGTTGCATATGATGCTCAAGACCGCAGAAGATAGCATTAAGAAAAGCAACAATCTTGTGATGATGGTGCAAAAGACTACCAACTTCAAAAAGAAGAAATCTAAGGCTTTAGGCAAAAGAAAGGGTATGGGTAAAACTTAAGATGAGATCTCGAGTGTCAAATCTAAGCTTCAGAAGCTTAAGATTGACGCTGCACCTGATACTATTTGCTACCATTGCCAAGGCACTGGACATTGGAAGAGAAAGCGTAAGAAGTACTTGGCGAACTAGAAAGAGGAAGGAAGTAAGACTTCAACCGGTATAAATGTTATAGAAATCAATCTTGCTACTTCTCATGTTGGTTCTTGGGTATTTGATACCGGATCGGTTGCTCATATTTGCAATTCGATGCAGGGGCTGATAAGGAGTAGGAGCTTAGCAAGAGGCGAAGTTGATCTTCGCGTCGGCAATGGAGTAAGAGTTGCTGCGTTGGCTGTTGGCACTTTACCATTATGTTTACCTTCAGGATTAGTTTTGGAATTAAATAATTGTTATTGTGTTCCTGCCTTAAGCAAAAATATTATTTCTGTTTCATGTTTGGGAGTAGAAGGTTATGAGTTCAAAATAAAGAACAATTGTTGTTCAATTTATTTGAATGATATGCTTTATGGTAATGCTCTATTGTTGAATGGATTGTATGTTTTAAATCTTGAGGATGTGCCTGTCTATAACATTAATGCTAAGAGGCTTCGACCTAATGGTTTGAATCCCACTTATATCTGGCATTGTCGTTTGGGTCACATAAATGAGAAGCGCATGGTGAAATTCCATAAAGATGGTCTACTAAACTCATTTGATTTTGAATCATTTGAAATATGTGAGTCTTGTTTACTTGGCAAAATGACTAAGGCGCCTTTACTGGTATAGGTGAGAGGGCAAATGATTCATTGGCCTTAATACATTCAGATGTATGTGGACCAATGAGCTCAACGGCCAGAGGTGGCTTTCAGTATTTCATAACTTTTACCGATGACTTTAGTAGATATGGTTACATCTATCTAATGAGGCATAAGTCTGAATCCTTTGAAAAGTTCAAAGAATTTCAAAACAAAGAATTTCAGAACGAAGTACAAAATCAACTTGGCAAGACAATTAAAGTCCTACGATCAGATCGTGGGGGTGAATATTTGAGCCATGAGTTTGGTGATCATCTAAAACAATGTGGAATTGTTCCACAGCTAACTCCGTCGGGAACGCCTCAATGGAATGGGGTGTCTGAACGACGGAATCGGACCTTGTTAGACATGGTTCGGTCTATGATGAGCCAATCTGATCTGCCATTGTCTTTTTGGAGTTATGCTCTAGAAACTACCGCTTTCACTTTAAATAGAGTATCATCTAAATCTGTGGATAAGACACCATATGAGATGTGGACTGGGAAGAGTCCTAGTTTGTCTTTTCTCAAAATATGGGGATGTGAAGTATATGTAAAACGTTTGACGTCTGACAAGCTCACACCTAAATCAGATAAATGCTTCTTCGTGGGATATCCTAAGGAAACAAAATGATATTATTTTTATAAAAGGGATGAGAATAAAGTGTTTGTTGCCCGAAATGGTGTCTTTTTGGAGAAAGAGTTTATCTCAAAAGGAGTTAGTGGGAGCATGGCTAGACTCGAAGAAATTCGAGAGCCATCAGAAAATGTTTCAACTCCAACTGAACCTCCACAGAGTGTACAAGAAGTTGTACAACCTATGGAAGAGGCACCAGCCCCACGTAGGTCTGAAAGGCCACGTCAATTGCCGATAAGGTATCGACATGACATTTTATTGTTAGACAATGATGAGCCTAAAACTTATGAGGAAGCAATGATGGACTCAGACTCTGAGAAATAGCTTGGAGCCATGAGATCTGAAATTCAATCCATGCATGATAATCAAGTTTGGAACTTGGTTGATCTACCTGATGGTGTAAAAATCATTGAATGGAAGTGGGTTTTTAAGAAAAAGATAGACATAGATGGAAATGTTCATATCTATAAGGCACGATTGGTGGCGAAGGGTTTCAAACAAATTCAAGGTATTGATTATGATGAAACCTTCTCGCCCGTCGCTATGCTTAAGTCTGTCCGGATCATTCTAGCTATTACTGCATATTTTGATTATGAGATATAGCAGATGGATATCAAAACGGCTTTCCTAAATGGAAACCTAAGTGAGGATGTGTACATGACACAACCTGAGGGTTTTGTTGATCCCCAAAATGCTAGAAAAGTATGCAAACTTCAGATATCTATCTATGGATTGAAGCAAGCATCTCGGAGTTGGAATAAATATTTTGATGAAGAGGTCAAAACGTTTGGTTTCATCAAGAACAAAGAAAAACCTTGTGTTTACTAGGTTAGTGGGAGCGCACTCGTAATCCTAATCTTATATGTAGATGACATATTATTGATTGGGAATGACATTCTTATGCTGGAATCTGTTAAGGTCTCATTGAAAAATAGTTTCTCTATGAAAGACCTAGGAGAGGCAACATACATCTTAGGGATAAAGATCTATAGAGATAGATTGAGAAGGCTGATTGGATTAAGCCAAAGTACTTATATTGACAAGGTGTTGAAACGGTTCAACATGCAGGATGCCAAGAAAGGGTTCTTGCCTATGTCACATGGCATAAGTCTTAGCAAGAATCAGTATCCTTCGACAACTGAAGAGCGAGACCGTATGAATGGTATTCCATATACTTCAGCTATTGGATCTATTATGTACGCCATGATATGTACTCGACCCGATGTATCGTATGCTCTAAGTGTTATAAGTAGATACCAAGCTGATCCCGGTGAAGGTCACTGGACAGCTGTGAAAAATATTCTTAAGTACTTAAGAAGAACTAAGGATGTGTTCCTAGTTTATGGCGGTGATGAAGAGCTCGTTGTAAATGGTTACACCGATGCAAGCTTCCAAACCGACAAAGATGATTATCGTTCGCAATCTGATTTTGTTTTCATTTTAAATGGAGGAGCAGTGAGCTGGAAAACTTCCAAGCAAGAGACGATTGCTGATTCTACAACGGAGGCCGAGTACATTGCGGCTTCTGAAGCTGCGAAGGAAGGTGTTTGGATAAGGAATTTTATTTTTGAGTTGGGTATGGTCTCGAGTGCCTTGAGCCCAATGGATCTCTATTGTGATAATAATGGAGCCATTGCATGAGCTAAGGAGCCTAGATCCCATCAAAGTCCAAGCATATACTCGAGCGCTATCACCTTATTCGCGATATTGTGGATAGAGGAGATGTAAAGATATGCAAGGTACACACAGATTTAAATGTTGCTGATCCATTGACAAAACCTCTCACACAGCAAAAGCACGAGATGCACACAAGAGCTATTGGTATTAGATACCTAAATGATTAACTCTAGTGCAAGTGGGAGACTGATGGAGCTATACCCTAGAGACAATCATAGAGATGATTCTGTTTATTATGTTCGTGATTTATTGGATAATTTATCTTGTTCCTTGAATAACATCGTCAATATTTATTATCAAGTGTGTGACTTGATTGTGAAACTCTATATTGCTGCGATGATTATTCTTAGATGATCCCTAGTCAAACATATGAGGACACATATTAATAGACTAGCATATGTATTGGTTGATGACCATGTTTCACGGGTCATAGATATAAAGATATTAAACCAATAATATGGACACATGTTAGCGAACATGGGGTTGGATCGACCCACCATGAAACACTGCGAGAATGTTGCATTCTTACCGTCATTAGTTGGTTTCATTCACAATGCATATGCTATGTCCTTAAGACTTGAGATCGTCGCACTTACTCAAGATGCATAATGACTAACTTAAGGGTTGCCAAACACTACTCCGTAACTGGGTAGTCATAAAGGTAGCTTTCGGGTTTTGTCATGATGTGTGCATTGAGGCATGGTCGATCAAGATAGAATTTGCCCCTCCAAGCAATAAGAGAGATATCTCTAGACCTCTCGAGTGATTGGATTCCAGAAATGCATGGCCATGCTATTCACGGTTAAAGAGTTAACCGTAGTCGGGAATTCAAGTCACGTATTCGAGAAAGAGTGGTTGAACTAACCAAACAAGGATGACACGTACTCGCCTTGAGTTTAACCGATATCGTGAGGCAAAGGGAAATGCATGAGTTTTGTTGAGGTTCGTCCGATATGATCTTTGCATATACTTGGGAGTCGGCATGTCTTGCTAAGGGGCCGCTGTCGATTATTGGACGAGTAGGAGTACTCGGGCTATGTCTAAGTGTATGTGAACCTATAGGGTCGCACGCTTAAAGGGTTGGGACTTAATTCGGATAGTGATCCGAATTCTTATGGGCCATGAGTTTCTAATGGGCCTCTATTTCGAGACCCAATATGATGGATGCCTATAAATAGAGGGGAGGTGGCATAGGGTTGGGGTGAGAATTCAGAATTCCCGAAACCCTAGTTGCCACACTTTCCTCATCTAATACCGCGCAGCCGGCGCTAGCACTCCAGCGCGTGGTGTTCTTGCCCCGTACGTGTGGATACCTTGGAGGTGTTGATGCGAAGCTTCAACACTAGGACGATCCGCAACTTGTGACGATCACAAGGACCTGAAGGAGGAGACGTTCTGCTAGAACGACTACAACTGCATCAACGCGCTACATCGACTCTACTTCCGCTACGAGTCTGCGCATCTAGTGGTAATCCCGTGATCTATTACTAGAGGAGGCCCCTTTTACGCGGTAGAATTTTTGAAATTTTGCTTGCATAGCCTACCCGTAGATCATCAGAAGTCGCACACGTCCTCTAGGGGATCCTCGTGCAGGGATAAGTCGACTCCCAGCTGGGGCATGATACTTGTAAGACAGATATTGTTTATTCGTGCAATGTATCGATGTGAACAAACATGAAGAGACCAAACATACCTTCCATGTGGGAAATGGCGTGTGTGCAACTGTTATACCCGCCCTGCCCAAACAGGTAAGGGTACAATGTGTACTGCCCTAACTCTACCTGATAGGTGTCCACGAGCGATGGTGGTACCGGTGTGTACGCACGTGCCCATCTTGACCCTCTAAAATGAAGAAATTTTGTTCTTTCATTTATCTCGCTGCCCTCCGAAAGTTTTTTCAAACCGAAACTTTGAACCCTGTTCACACCATCCGCTAGGTTTGCATTGCGTTGAAGTGTTTGGTTGCACGTCTCTTGTTTGCTATGCCAAACGGACGTTGCTTTCCGCCCAAAACACTGCACATAGAGAACTAAATTGATGTGCTTTGGTGTTCAGAATGGCGATGGCTTATAATTTTTTTACTGTAGTTAGCTGATTTTTTTTATTATAACTGAATTGGTTTATTTGACATTATTAAATTTAAAAAAAATTAAAAATGGAAAAAACATATTAGTCCATCGTGAGACAACGCTAAAGAAATACGGAGAAAAAAGAAAACAAAAACAAAAAAATGCAACGATTGAAAAAGCCACGTGTCATTTGGAAGCCGTTGTGAGCAACCCCTAAATAAAAGGCAAAGCAGACTTGTACCGTGCCAACCTAAACGGACAATTAAGCATTTGGTGCTATCATTGTTGCGACCGCCTTGAAATGGCTCTAATTGACACAAACAATAGTCACACGATTTGCTACTTTTTAGTTAAGATGGAAATAACGTTTATTCGTCACTAATAAGCAGCTCTATAGTCCCCTATACTTTTGCGTTAAAAAAAAGTAGCTCTAAACCCTACTCACATGCATGACATACCTTCACCACAAGATGATCGTTGACATGGCAGCGTGTGAGCGGTGTGGTGCAACGGAAAATGCTTGGCACCTTTTCTCCGTATAACCATCATTCTGTGGACAGCGTGGCGTCTCTCCCTAAGGCTTTGCCGGCGGTGGTCTAGCATAATGCTTACTATTCTCTGGAGTCTGGAGGCTTTGAGCGGCTCGGAACTGTTGGAAATATAGACAGTATTTTAATTTCAAATTTTATTAAGAGATAAATACGATAAATTAGTGATGCAAAGCATATAACTAATAGCAGGCTACTCATTGTACTTTAGAAAAGAAAATAGAAAGATATTACAGTATCAAAGTCGATCGAATGCATTAACAACTTACTATTGGGTTTGATGAAGCACAGGAAGCAGCGCAGGCTCGATGCAGTGTAGGACATAGATGATGTAGTATAGTGAGCGGTCATGTAGATGTGCGCTCCCCAGAAATCTTATTGCCGCCCCGTGCAGGTCTTCACGGCAGCAACGGTTCGGAGATACCGCTCTCCTTCACGGTGCACGCTGGGAAGAAGAGTTGATGAGGTTCAAACGACGCAGCACAATAGCAAAAGAAGGAAGAGAATAGAGGCAGAGAGATTCTTGGTTGTATGCTTTGGACGTCTCTAGGCATATATATATATATATATATATATATATATATATATATATATATATACAGACTGATAACTGATATGATTAAAATAGTCATTTACCCCCTGGTAAATGACATATTTAACCAGCCATTTACCCAATGGTAACTATTTGTCATCAAACCAAATAAAGCCCCAATTCAAACATTTGAATCTTATTCAAACAGAGAGACAGATGCACAGTTCAGCAAAAATAAAGGTGGACTTAGTCTACCAAATGGCACGCCACGTCACGGTACGGTCACGTGTCGCAAGTCACAAGTCACGCGATTTTCACACGAAATACGTGAATATGAGCGCGCGTGTGTGCGCGCATATGTGATTAGTCAAAACCATCCTCATGTCATCCACATGTATAATTCAAGGAATGGCATGGACTTCACCTTATAAATTGGTCTCCCACACCTTATCTTAGCAATATGGTACTAAATCTTGCATGTTTTGAAATTAAGAAAATAAGCCTAATTTTTTAGGCCTATTTCTAACAATTCCCCACCAATTTTAAAGCAGGAAATAAAAAGACATCAAAGATATTGTACTGTTAATATACCAGTCTTTTAGTGTAAGTCCCATACAGGTTGAACTTGTATCTAGAATAACAAGATTCATCTTTTCACAGCTGATGAATGAACTATACCTTAAATTCACAGCTTTTTGTGATTAGATTTCACTTGAAGTCTCAACTAGTATTAGGCTACCAATGAACCACGCCTAAACGGAGCGTTATATGGTCATGCTCCTTTATCTACTTATAAGCTTTCTAGAGAATATCCTGTTCTCGTGAATTACGACCACACAGTTAAGTTCAAATAGGTGCAATCTTTATAGGTATCTTGTAGGCTAATATCTTTTCCAAATTTAGACAACATAATACATTAAGACTTTATGCCAACCTTCCACACAGCTGAGAGTATTTTATTTATGAGAACATGGGTACAATGAATATATACTCTCTTGTTACAACATCAACTTATTTTTTTCATTGCCTAAATCACGGGATCTCCGATCAAGAAGGTATGGGTTACTATTGTGATATAACTCAGATAGGCATCATTCCCATGTCCATAAAAGCAACATAAATAGCTTTCCGTGCTAATCCCTTTGTAAAAGGGTTTGCCAAATTTTTCTCAGTTTTAATATAATTCACAGCTATCACTCCGGAGTTTCTCAAATTTCTGACAGATTTAAGCCTACGCTTCACATATCTAGAGGACTTCATATTATCCGTTGTACTTTTGATTTTGGCCAACACACTTTGATTATCACAGAACATCAGGATTGTCGGTATTGGTTTCTCAACCAACGGCAAGTTCATCAGAAACTCTCCTAGCCACTCAGCCTCAATATTGGTTGTATCAAGCGCTACAAGTTCTGCTTCTATGGTTGACGTAGTCAATATAGTCTGTTTATAAGACCTCCAAGAAACTGTAGCACCAGCTAAAGTAAATACATAACCACTTGTAGTTTTGATCTCATCAGCATCAAAGATCCAATTGGAGTCACTGTACCCTTCTAATATAGAAGGATATCTAGTATAATGAATTTCATAAGACGTTGTACCTCTCAAATAGCGCAACACTATTTCAAGTGCCTCCTAGAGATCAACTCCTGGGTTAGAAGTAAACCGACTTAATTTGCTCATGCAAATGAAATATCAGGTCTTGTGGCACCAGTTAAATACATGAGTGACCCAATAATTTGTGAATATCTCAATTGATATTTTCCTAACCCTCGGTTCTTTCAAAGCTTAATGCTCGCATCATAGATCGTTGGAGAAACTTTACAATTTTCAAAACCGAAGCGGCTTAATATTTTCTCAGCATAATGAGATTGGTTCAAAGTGATACCATCTTCATTCTTGATCAATTTAATATTTAAAATAATATCTGTCTCTCTCAAATCTTTCATATCAAAGTATCGAGATAAGAAAGATTTGACCTCGTCAATTACGATAGTGTTTATTTATCGAGACCCGAATATGCAAATTCGGTCTCTCTATATAGCGCACTAGTCGAGATCACGCTAGTGCACACGATCAAACATAGATGTCATCACGAGTCATACACACGACAATAATAAAGGAAAACTCGAATATTGATAAAATATCAAAGTGCGACCTTATGGCCAAGCTTACAATATCTCTAGCGGAAGAGCTTAACAAAATAGCGGAAATCCAAAATAAAGCGTGGCGACCAATCGACAAACCACGGGCTATCGAGTGGAGAAGCGAAGCCTAATCAGTGAAGTCGTCGTAGTACTCTCCTTCGGCACCTCCTGGCGATAGTACTCCTCTCCTCAATTGAGCAACATAGGCGTAAAGCGTGAGTACATTGGTACTCGGCAAGTCGTTTGTAACAATGAATGCAATATAATATGTAAAGCTTACCAATGGAAGGTGAAAGGTTAATTTGCATAAAGGCATTTATTGATGAAATATATTAAATAATCTTGAAAGCGAAGTTAACTAGAAACAGTAATAAGGAATAATCAAAGGAATGAACATAAACCGCTTGTGAACACCAATCCACAAGTTAAGCTAACAGTGGACTACCTGTCCACTACCAACATAATCCACCAAGTTATAAATGAAACACTAACCCTCGTGTGAAATCCCCGAGCAATGTCCATGACCGAGGACGCGGCTATTCGAATAGTTTTACACTCTGCAGAGGTTGCACAACTGTACCCACATGATGTGATTAGCCTAGGCCTAAGGAAATCACAACAAGGCCTTTACAATGCTCTACCTCAACACAATCCTGCCCGCTAGGGTTTCACATCACACCCCCCTTGCGCCACATGGAACTCAGCAACCATGTCCATCACAATGGCAGAATTAGATTGAAATATTACAAATTAATCAGCCAGGTCCATCCCATAATAGACATATGGTTTGCACGATTAAGCTCAGAAAACGATCGAAAACAAAGAATCACATAAAATGATTAGCAAATGAACTCCAAAATTCACAAAACTAGAACCAACAGCTAGAGCTTGATTTTAGATGAATTTAGAAAAAAGAACGAGGTCAATCGGAGCTAGGACGGAGGAGAACGGGCTCCCGGAAAATTAATTCTAAAATTAATTCAGGAAAATCGGAAAAATTCTTGTCTTTGTGAACCCGGTCCACGAAATTCCGAGTCCACCGTGGACTCGGTCCACGCATAACTGATGCGCGGCGGCGGGTTGGCGGCGCTGGCGTGGCGTGGCGGCATATGCGCCACGTGGCATGGGTGGCGTGGCGGTGGCGTGGCTGCCCGTGGCTTTGGCGCGAGTCACGAGCGGCGTGGCGCCCGACATGGCGGCGACACGTGGCATGCCACGTCGGCTAGGGCGTGGCGTGGCGCGGCCAGCGGCGACGAAGCGCGGCGGCGGCGGCCGGATCCGGCGGTCGCGAGGGCGACGCGGCGAATCTGGATCTCGATCGGATCAGGCGGCGGCAGCGAGGATCACGGCGGCGCGCGGCGCGATCCGATCGGCGGCAGCGTGGCGGCTCGCCCGCCTGGCGTCGCGGAGTGCGCGCGTAGGAGAATCGTCGGCGAGATCCGGCGGTGGAGGCGGCAGGTGGCGTGCGGCTGGTGCCTCGTGGCCTCGATGCGGGGCGGGACGGCGCGGATGCGTGGCGCGGAGGCGGCGGTGCGGTGATTGCCGGCGCGTGGCGCCGCACGCCCGCGCGGCGCGCGGCGCGGCGCGCGCGCGAGTGCGTGGAGTGCAGCGCGGCGGCGGGCGGCGGCAGGCGACGCAGCGGCGAGAAAGAGAGGCGGGGCGAGCGGCGAGGCGGCGCGCGAGAAAGAAGACGGCGGGGCTCACCGGCGGGTCTCGGCGGCAGCGGCTGCTCCGGCGACCTCGGGCGATGGCGGCGGGCAACTCCGCGGCGGCGGCGCGAGGCGCGGGGCGTCGCGAGGCGGCGGCGGCGCTCGGGTGTCGACCGCGCGAACCGAGGGCGAGCGGCGAGTTTTATCACGCGAACCGAGGTGTCCAATCCGGATCTGGCGGCGGTCGCGGCGCGACGGGTTAGGCGGCTAGGATGCGGCCGCAGCGGCAAGATCGGACGGCGGCGCGATTAGGGTTAGGAGTTAGGGTTCGGCGCGCGCGCGCGGAAGCGGGCGAGGCTGCGATCGCCGCGGCGCGATCGAAGCGATGGAAAGCGAGGCGCGCGCGGGCGGTGGTGGCGGTGCTTGGCGGTGCGCGATGCGATCTTGCGACAGCGTGGCGCGAAGCGGGATCGGGCGGCAGCGGCGCGTGGCGAAAGCGGGAATCTGACGGTGGCCTTGCGCGGATGGCCGGCAGCGTGGCGGAGAGGGAGATCGGGTGGCTGAGGTTTAATTTTTTCTTTTCTTTTCCAGAAATTCAAATAAACTTCTAAAAGCTCTAGAAAATAGCAAATAAATCCCAAAAATTCTCCAAAAATACCGAGAAAATTCCTTGAGACCTGAGGAACACAAATAAAATATTTCCCACTTAAATTTAATCATAATAAATAATTTAAAACTTTAAAAATTCATTTGAAGCTTCAATTAAATTCAAAAATTCAGAAAATTCATTTTTAAAATCCGGGCTTTAAAAATCTCGGAAAAGCAGGATGTTACAAACCTTACCCCTTAGCGAGATCTAGGCCCGAGATCAGGCCAACTAAGAGAATAGGTTGGGAATTCCGCTCTGAGATCCTCCTCGCGCTCCCAGTGGCTTCCTCCTCGGAATGGTTGCTCCTTTGGACTTTGCAAAACGGACCACTTTATGCAGGTGACTCGCTCGACACTTCCAAGATTTTGGTGTGTGCTCTTTGTCAGCAGATCCTCCCGCAGTCAACGGCCTCAGCGGCACAACCTCCTGCAGTGCGCGGGCACTTCTTGGTGGGACACATGAAAGGCGTCATGTACCCCAGAAGGGCGCGAGTAACTCAAGCGATAAGCAACCTCTCCCTGCGTTTGAGAATCACGAGCGGACCAACATATCTCGGTGCAAGCTTCCTTTTAGTTGAAACCTCTTCACACCCTTGAATGGTGTGATCCTAAGATACACAAAATCGTCGGCTCAAAACTCGGCTCTCGGCGTGCAGTATCTGCATAACTCTTACATGCGGCACAGGTAGTTTTCAACTTTGTCTGTATCAAGCGGACCTTATCCTCGGCTTCTTTCAAGCGATGCGGGCCAAAACACGACCTTCCCGTCTCTTTCCAATTGAGAGGGTCCGCATTTCTGCCATACAATGCCTCAAGCGGCGACATCGCAAAGCGGCACGATAAGCTTTATTGTATGAGAACTCGCAAAAGGTAAACAAGCTGTCCCACCAGACCCATGATCAAGCACAGGCTCTCAACGTGTCCTCGAGTCGGATTAACTCGCTCTGTCGACCATCATGCGGGGTGATATGCTGTCTTGAAATTCGGGTGAGTTCCCATAGCCTTATGGAAACTACCCCAAACCGGGAGGTGAAGCTGCGATCCACGATCGACACAATCTTCTTGGGCACACCATGCAAGCGAGAATCACGGACATATATAGCTCGCCAATCTGTACTGCCGTAAGTCGTCTTAAGCTGGAATAAAATGAGCAACCTTGGTCAATCGATCCACAATGACCAAATCGAATCATAGCCTTCTTTGGTCTTAGGCAAACTAACTATAAAGTCCATACCAATTTCTTCCCACTTCCACTCAGGAACTTTCAATGGTGTAGCAAACTGCGGTCTCGGTGCTCTGCCTTTACTCTCGACAAACATCACAAAGGGCTACATACTCAGCGATCTCACGCTTCATGCTTGGCCACCAATACTTATCCTTAATGTCTGGTACATCTTGGTACCTGCTGGATGAATAGAATACAACGACTCATGAGCCTCCTTTAACAACACATCCTTTAGTTCTTGCTTGTTGGGCACACACAAACATTTGCTTGAACCACAAGGTTCCACTGGTCATCCAGAAAATCGACTCTTTACCTTCACTTAAGTTCTTTACGATCCATTGAAATGCCTCATCATCGACCGAGCTTTGGCGAATCGACCATCAAAGTAAATTGCATCTCCATAGCGCCAAAAATCTGGCTCAACCAACTCAAGGCTAAACACGAAATTCCTCATGCAAAGTTGGTGACTCTTTCGAACCATCACTGAATTGCAATGCTCAAGGCATCTGCAACAACATTAGCTTTCCCGGGATGATAATGTATGCCCACATTATAATCCTTTATCAGCTCTAACCACCTCCTCTGCTGAGGTTAAGCTCGGGTAGGTAAAGATGTATTTGAGACTCTTATGATCCGTGTAAACCTCACATCATTACCCATCGGATAATGATGCCAAATCTTTAAAGCATGCACTACATTGCCAACTCTAAATCATGGGTAGGGTAGTTCTCCTCATGCGGTCTCAGTGGCGTGAGGCATAGGCTACCACTCTCTTGTCTTGCATCAAGACACAACCCAAACCTTTGCGCGAGGCATATAAAATATCTCAAAATCCTAATTAATATCAGGCAACACAAGCCTTTGGGCTGTGGTCAAACTCTCCTAAGTTTAAGAAAACTCTTCTCGCACTCTGGCGTCCAAGTGAATTTCTTTTCCTTTTTGAGCAAGCTGCGTGAAGTGCAGTCACACTGGAAAATCCCTCAATAAAGCGACGGTAGTATCTGCCATACCGAAAACTCGACTGGGTAGCTGAAGTGGTGTTGCCAATCCAAAACATCACTTACTTTCCACAGGTCAAGCTGCGACTCCTTCGCTGTCAACACATGCCCTAGAAAGCGACTTTCCTCATCAAAACTCACATTTGCTGAACTTTGTATACAATGATTATCTCTCAATTTCTGCAATGCTAATCTCAAGTGCTCTGATGTTCCTCCTCATTCTTGGAATATATTAAAATGTAAATCACTTGAACACAACGACAAACTTGTCCAAATATTCCATAAACACCTTATTCATCAAATACATGAAATATCTGGAGTATTAGTCAAACCAAATGACATCACTTTGTGAACTCGTATAGACCATAACGAGTCGAGAAGGTCATCTTGGGTATGTCCTCCTTACGTATCCTCATCGATGATATCACGACCTCAAATCAATCTTGGAGAACACTCCTGCTCCCTTAAGCTGATCAAGCGGTCATCAATCCTAGGCGGAGGTACTTATTTTTGCGGTGACCTCATTAAGTGCTCTGTAGTCCACACATGCGCGACTACCATCCTTTTCTTGACGAACAACAGCGCTCCCCACGGGGATGAACTCGGTCGATGTAACCCTTATCCAAAAGCTCCTGAATTTGCTTCTTCAACTCTGCTAAGTCATTGGCTGGCATCCGGTAGGGTCTCTTGGAAATCGGAGCGGTACCTTGCACAAGCTCAATCAGAAACTCAACCTCCCTCTCTGGTGGCATACCTGGAAGATCATCTGGAAACACGTCGGGGTACTCTCTGACAACTGGTACATCCTCCAACTGGATTACCTTGCTCTGGCAAATCATGGTAGCTCTGTTGACACTCACTGGCTGCAAATCGCACCTTAACTCCGTCTGAATTGGTTAAGGTTACTACTCTGCTCCCACAGTCTAACACTGCCTGCTGCTTCTGAAGCCAATTCATTCCCAAGATTACAACTAGGGACTACATATCCAACAAAATCAGGTCGCTTACGAACTCAACTCCTGAATGGTTATCTAACTCTGGACAACCTAGGTTGGATCTCAACTTCGGATCCGGGATTGGATTAAAAAACGAATCCAAAACAACGTTTTCAATTAACAAACGAATGCAAAGCTCCGTAATCAAATAAAGCGGTGGCGGAACTGAATGTATGAGAGCGTCACCGATCACTGGCGTGCTGGTGCTGCTGGGCATCCTCTGCGGTGACGTGGTTTACGACCTCTCACCACGGCGTCTGTTGGCTCGTCACGAGGCCGGAGGTGCTCCTCGTCTGCTCCGGGGTAGAAGTGCGGCCGGTGTGGCTCCCAAGTCAAGCGGCTGGCGTGGGGCACGCCTCTAAGGGCATTTGCTAGCATAGTATCCCACCTCATAACACTTGAAGCAAGTGACGGATCTTGCTGAATTATTGCTCTTCTGTTGCTGCTGTCCTTTGGAACCACCGGGGCGCCGTCTGGCCCAAAGCTGGCGTGGTGTGCAGTGGGGTCCGAATCGAGGAGGCTGCTGCTGCTGCTTCTTTGTGGCACTCGTGCAGGTGGTAGGAACCAAAGCGAGGCCTCTGGGGTGGTGTGGTGTGATCCTCTTTGGATCAACCTCCTCTTGTGAGACTCCTCGAGCTGTGGCGACTCTCCTCGATGAGAATGGCCTTATCCACCTGGCTCGCTGAAAACTAGCATAGTGGGTTGCCTCGACTTGCACCTTCAAAGGCCGGGTTCAAGCCTTTCTTGAACCTCTTCTGGCGAGCTGCATCCGACGCTACATCCTCTAGCGCGTGGCGAAGCCAACTGAGTGAATTTATTGAGATATTCACTCCCGGCGAGTTCCTCTCTTTGGAACTCCGAAACTCATCCTTCTTCATCTCGACCACTCCATCCATGACATGAGCGGTATGGAAAGCCTTGGCGAATTCCTTCCAAGTGATGTTGTTACAGTTCTCATGGGCGGCACGATGGTTCTCCCACCACTCTGCTTTGCTGGTCCCTCAAGGCGGTGTCTTTGCATACAAAACCTTCTCTCTGTCGGTTGCAGAGCCAAGTTGATTTCTTCTCAATGAACGGACCCAATCGTCGGCCTCCAAAGGCTCGACGAGCTGGAGAAAAGCAGCGGTCTCGTTCTCATGAACTCTGCATAGTTGGATCTGGCGACGAGTCTTTGGTGGTGGTATGCGGCTCTGGTCTTTGTCATTGCATCATAGTCTGCATACCACTGCATCATGAGTGCGCATCATCCCAGTCTGGGCCATCAAAAAGCCGGCGAGGCGAGGATCAAGGTAGGTGGCAGCGCTGCGCGACAGATTGCTCTGCAGGTCTGGTTCGCGATTGCGGTGGAGGAGTTCATGGTATCAACCATCTTGCTCACGAAAAACAACAGCTGTGGTGACCAAAGGTAATAGCGAGAGGAAAAGCATAGATAAGAGGTAAATCGTCTAAGGGGTTTTGCTTAATGGAGACCTAATCTAAACAAACACTTAGCCAAAAGGCTAACTAAGAAACTGAACAAAAATAAACTCCATTAAAAGATTTGACATGATCGCAATATAATGCTTTTTAGGTAATATTTGCAGCTCATCACACTCAGCGCAAATAAAATCCAACGTGTCTACTCGCACTATCTACTCTGAAGGCTCCCCTCGGTCACGACAAATAGGAGTACTGCTTGCTATCGTCCTCGAATCGCTGTAGACAACCCATGAGTTGCGGATCGTGGCGATGCTCTCTGGGGGCTGGGGTGAACCGGCGAGGTAGCGCGACGATCCCGGTGATCTGACGTCTCTCCTGCAGGCTCGGCGGTGTAGGCGACAGTAGAGTCTTTGGCGGCTGCGATCGGGGCTCCTCGGGCCCAGCTCGTAGTCTCGAGTGGCTCCGTCTTGCTCCTTGAACTTCGGGACGAGTGCGGCCATGTTGATCTTGTATAGCTTGCAAAAGCGGCGAATGGCTTTGTGCGCAACTCCTTGTCTTGACATCTCCCCCGCACGGTGTTCTTGAAAGCTGTGATGTAGCACACCTTGCCGGCTCGGGTGGTGAAGTAAAGCTGGAGATGCTCCGATCGTTGACCTTTTGCTTCTCATCCTTGGTGAGGTAGGCAGGCGATCTCTTAAATCCGAGGCTCCATAGCAGCAGCGTAGAAGTGACCTCCATCCTCTGTCGGTGTAGGAAGCTTGGGACATCTAATGCATTTATAAAGGAAAGATCGGTTTATAACTTTAGGAAAACAAATTTTGCAAGAGTTGGGGCGAGAGACAAGAATCCTTAAGAATGAGGTAAGAAGATAGAGATAGTACTAAATATCAAGTTTAGTTGGTTTGATTTAGAAAATAAGTTTTGGAGTTCGACCAATCTCACTAGGGCTTCGTCCTCTGATCGATATAGCTCGATACCATCTCTGTCGAGACCGAATATGCAAGTCGGTCTCTCTGTAAGCTGCACTAGTCCGAGATCACGCTAGTGCACACGATCAAACATAGATGTCATCACGAGTCATACACACGACAATAATAAAGGAAAACTCGAATATTGATAAAATATCAAAGTGCGACCTTATGGCCAAGCTTACAATATCTCTAGCGGAAGAGCTTAACAAAATAGCGTGAAATCCAAAATAAAGCGTAGCGACCAATCGACAAGCCACAGGCTATCGAGTGGAGAACGAAGCCTAATCCGTGAAGTCGTCGTAGTACTCTCCTTCTGGCACCTCCTGCTGATAGTACTCCTCTCCCTCAACGAAGAACATAGGGGTTAAGCCGTGAGTACATTGGTACTCCAGCAAGTCGTTTGTAACAATGAATGCAATATAATATGTAAGGCTTACCAATGGAAGGCTGAAAGGTTAATTTGCATAAAGGCATTTATTGATGAAATATATTAAATAATCTTGAAAGCGAAAGTTAACTAGAAACAGTAATAAGGAATAATCAAAGGAATGAACATAAACCGCTTGTGAACACCAATCCACAAGTTAAGCTAACAGTGGACTACCTGTCCACTACCAACATAATCCACCAAGTTATAAATGAAACACTAACCCTCGTGTGAAATCCCCGAGCAATGTCCATGACCGAGGACGCGGCTATTCGAATAGTTTTACACTCTGCAGAGGTTGCACAACTGTACCCACATGATGTGATTAGCCTAGGCCTAAGGAAATCACAACAAGGCCTTTACAATGCTCTACCTCAACACAATCCACGCCCGCTAGGTTTTCATCACACCCCCTTGCGCCACATGGAACTCGGCAACCATGTCCATCACAATGGCGAATTGGATTGAAATATTACAAATTAATCAGCCAGTCCATCCCATAATAGACATGTGGTTTGCGATTAAGCTCGGATCAATGGCGCACAAAGTTAAGTCCTTAACATTACCGGCGAGACTACCACATCCCCAAAGTACAGCTGTACTTCCCCCTTTCTTGCCACGATCACTCGCGAGTGCAAAACCAATTTGTATAACCAAGCCAGCGTCACACCAATGGCGTGGCACAAATTTTAATACGTGGGCACCAACCACGTTCCATATGTCATTAAGTCAAATTAATAATTTAACATGTGTGATGAGATCAATCGTAAATATAAACCAGCTAAGCAATCTAATCGTACCAACCCATGTGACAAATAAACTAGCATCACTAATAGATTACCCAACCTATGGTGACAATGGCATCATGGTATTCCAAAGTATCAAGGAGGTATAATTTCAATTGGGACAATAACTACCTATGCAAAGGTTTGAATAAAAATAGCAATGCAATGTAATTTAAAACAAAATAATTAAATAATAGTTTGCAAAATTGGGTTCAACATGATCAAGGGACACGACTTGCCTTTGTTATGCTCAGCGGGGTACTCCTGGTCTTCTGGCGCGAAACCTGCTCCTCCGGAATCTGAATCTCACGAGAGAAAGCAGCGAAAACAAAGAAACACATAAAATGATAAGCAAATGAACTCCAAAATTCACAAAACTAGAACCAACAGCTAGAGCTTGATTTTAGATGAATTTAGAAAAAGAACGAGGTCAATCGGAGCTAGGAGCGGAGGAGAAGCGGGCTCGGAAAATTAATTCTAAAATTAATTCGGAAAAATCGAAAAATTCTTGTCTTGTGAACCCAGTCCACGAAATTCCGAGTCCACCGTGGACTCGGTCCACATCTTGATGCTGCAGGCGGCGGTGGCGCGGCGAAGGGGCGGCGCGGCGTGGCAGCGGCATATGCCGCCACGTGGCATGGGTGGCGTGGTGGTGGCGTGGCGGTGGCGTGGCTGCCACGTGGCACACAAGGCGGGTCACGGTGATGTGGCGCGGCGTGGCGCGACCGTGGCATGCCACGTCGGCTAGAGGCGGCGTGGCGCGGCCCAGCGGCACGGCGTGGCGCGCGCGGCGGCGCCGATCCGCGGTCGCGAGGCGACGCGCGCGAATGCGGATCCTCGATCGGTCGACGGCGAGCGCGAGATCGGCGCGGGCGCGGCGGCGATCCGATCGGCGGCGTGGTGGCTGCTCGCCACCTGGCGTCGCGGAGTGCGCGCGCGGTGAATGCGTCGGCGAGATCGGCGGTGGAGGCGGCGAGTGGCGTGCGCTCGTGCCTCGTGGCCTCGATCACCGGGGCGGGCGGCGCGGATGCGTGGCGCGCGGAGCGGGCGGTGCGGTGATTGCCGGCCGCGTGGCGACACGCCGCCAGAGGCGTCAGCGCGCGCGCGCGCGCGTGCGTCTGTGGTCAGCGCGGCGGCCGGCGAAGGCGAAGCGCGCGTCGGCGGCGGCGGAGAAAGACGGCGGGGCTCACCGGCGGGTCTCGGCGGCAGCGACTGCTCCGGCGACCTCTGGCGGCAGCGGAGCGCGGCACGCGGCGGCGGCGGGCAACTCCGGCGGCGCGCGCGCGAGGCGAGCGAGCGGCGGCGGGCTTCGGGTGTCGACCGCGCGAACCGAGGGCGAGCGGCGGGTTTTATCACGCGAAGCCGAGGTGTCCAATCCGGATCTGGCGGCGGTCGCGGCAGCGGGCGGGTTAGGCGGCTAGGATGCGATCACGCGGCAAGATCGGACGGCGCGCGATTAGGGTTAGGGTTAGGGTTCGCGCGGCGCGGGAGCGAGCGGCTGCGATCGCGCGGCGCGATCGAGGCGGTGGAAGCGGCGCGGTGCGGTGCGCGGCGCCGGTGCCGCCCAGCGTCAGTGCGAATGCGACAGCGTGGCGCGGCGAGATCGAGCGGCGCGAGCGCGGAGGAAAGCGGGAATCTGGCGGCGCGCGCTGGCGGATGGCGGCGCGTGGCGGAGAGAGGAGATCGGGCGGTGAGGTTTAATTCTTTCTTTTCTTTTTCAGAAATTCAAATAAACTTCTAAAAGCTCTAGAAAATAGCAAATAAATCCCAAAAATTCTCCAAAAATACCAGAAAATTCCTTGAGACCTGAGGAACACAAATAAAATATTTTCCACTTATGTTAATGTTTATTTTAATCATAATAAATAATTTAAAACTTTAAAAATTCATTTGAAGCTTCAATTAAATTCAGAAAATTTCAGAAAAATCATTTTTAAAATCCAAGCTTTAAAAATCTCAGAAAAACAGGATGTTACATTATTTCAAATATAAGTATGTCATCCACATACAAATACAAGATAACTCCTTGACCCCCACCATGACGATAATATACACATTTATCAGCTTCGTTCACAATAAAGCTAGCGGTTGTCAAAGTCTTATCAAACTTCTCGTGCCAATGTTTAGGTGCTTTTTTTTAAGCCATATAAGGACTTTATTAATCTGCATACTTTATTTTCCTATCCAGATATCACAAATCCATCTGGTTGATCCATATAGATTTCTTCCCCCAACTCTTCATTAAGGAAAACTATCTTCACGTCCATTTGGTGAACATGTAGATCATAGGAAGATGATAATGCAAGGAGTACTTTGATACTGAGAATAGGTATCAAAGAAATCTTCTCTATATTTCTATGTGTAACTCTTGGCTACAAGTCTTGCCTTGTACTTCTCAATAGTACCGTCAGGCCTTAGTTTCTTTTTAAAGACCCACTACATCCTGCAGGTTTGCACCAAATAGGACGATCAGTGATCTCCTAAGTCCACTTAGCCAGGACAGAGTCTATCTCGCTATGGACTACCTCTTTCCAATACTCAGCATCAGAAGATTTATAAGCCTCTGAAAGAGTATTCGGCACATCATTCACGAGGTATACAATAAAGTCATTACCAAAAATTTTGTCAATCCTTTGTCTTTTGCTCCTGTGAGGAGCATCTGCGACTAAATTGTTATCCTCCTCAGGACTATCACAAATTAGTTCAGAAATGGGGGGAAGTTCAGAATTTTGATTATTCTCTTTTCTGAAATTATCGGTTTGAACATTCTCAGTTCGTGTTGAAGTACTGTCTGATATTCTCATAGGAAAGATATCTTCAAAGAATGAAGGATCTCTAGACTCCATTATTATGTTTGCAATAATCTTAAGAGTTTCTGATTTAACTACTAAAAACCTATAGGCCGTGCTATTTTGAGCATATCATAGAAAAATACAATCGACTGTTTTTGGTCTAAATTCTCTTTTTCTACAATAGTATATTGACTTTTGCCAAGCACCCCCAAGTGCGCAGAAAATTGCCATTAGGTTTTCTCCCCTTCCATCCCTTATATGGAGTAATATCACTCTTTTTAGTGATTACTTTGTTTAGAACCAAAGTTACTGTCAATATAGCTTCCTCCCACCATGTCTTAGACAAACCGGAACTCTCTAACATGGCAGTAACCAAGACTGTTAGTGTTCGGTTTTTCAAATCAGCTATCCCATTTGATTGGGGTGAATATGATGGTGTTAATTCATAGATTATTCCATGCTCAGAACAAAATTGGGAGAATTCATGAGAGACATACTCTTCCCCACGATTGGATCTCAATCTTTTTATTTTCTTTTCTTGTTGATTCTCAACCTCGGCCTTATAAATCTTAAAGTAGTTTAAAGATTCATACTTAGTTTTTAGCAAATACACATAGCAGTAACGTGTTGCATTATCAATGAAAGTTAGAAAATATCTTTTGCCTCCTTTTATCAACAATCCATTTATTTCACATAAATCTAAATGAACAAGATCTAACGATGCTAAATTCTTTTCATCCTCTAATCTCTTAAAGGGTTTTCGGGACTGCTTTGCTTGCACACATGATTGATACTTTCATCCTTTTACAATTTCATATTTTGGAATTAAATCTAATCTGGATATTCCAGCAATACTATCGAAACCAATATGGCAGAAACGGGAATGTCAAACATTTGCCTCATATTTATTTAAACCTGTTACAACATTCAGATTATAACAATACTCTAAAGTACGTAGGCAGAACAAGCCTTCGCTTTCATAGTCTTTTCCAACAAAGTTTCTGAACTTAGATATTACAATTTTATTTGACTCAAAAATTAGCTTATAACCATCCCTACATAGGAGAGAACTACTAATGAGGTTCTTGTTTACTGTAGGAGCATGTTGCACGTTCTTTAAGTGGACAATCTTTCTTGAAGTAGGTTTCAGATCTACCGTACCAACACCAAGAATAGAAACATGCAAGCCATTTCCTATTAGAATGGAGGAAGCCCCTGCTACCTAATGAAAAGAAAATAAGGAAATATCAGAACATACGTGAACATTAGCACCAATATTGATGAAGACATCCTGGCTATGGATACAACCGTGCCAACTCCACAACAAGCTCAACAAACTAAAATTACGATACAAGGACCAATGATTCGAGCGCGAGCACGTTAACTTAACTATTAGGTGAATGCGTTCCTAAGTTTGCACACAAATATTTCAAAGAATAAAATACTACTTAATTCTTATAATAATTTAATTGTCCTTAGGAACCATGGGGAAGAACCATGCGAGCTCAAGTGTAGAAGTGGAACCGTAACGCAATCCAATTCATGTTCGCGAGTTCAACTCAGATTCGGCCTTCCTGACAGCGTCTACTTCAAATAGCCATAACTTTTGATCCAGAAGGTTTCTCGAGGCCCGTGAGTACTCTTTGGAAAGCTCTTGGAGTCTACTTTCAGATGGATCTAGTCCCACCTCCAAACTCTATCAGAGCCAATCAAAAACTACCAAACAAGTTGTGTCACTTTTCTAGTCCGAGTCAAAGAGGACCTTCGGCCTTGTAATCGAGTCTTGTTCAGCTTCCAAGTGTTTTGACCGACCCTCCATCTCCTGTGTCTTATAAATAGATAGACTAAGTTATCCTTTGCTACTTCATCTTGTGTTCGTGCGTGACAATAAGATCGTCCAAATACTTGTCTTTGGAACCCCACAGTTTTCTATTTTCAGATTGAAACATATATCTTTTATTCGCAATTGAGTTGCTGTTCATCTTGTTCTTACCTGTTCTTCGATTGTTTGCAGGAACAAGTACCCTCGTGGTTAGGTTGATTGTGCTCCGACAAAGTCACGAACAACCTCTGGAGTTGGTGTATCGATCGCTAAGGCGCAACGTCCTTGGGGTGGTTATAGTCGGGTCGTCAATGTTTTCTCCTTCCCCAATTGAATCTACCACCTTCATCGAAAGATCGGGACCGCTAGTGCTATCAAGTATCTACCCACTAATCAGTGGATTGACATGTTGAAAAGACAACGGTGGATTACCATACCCTCCACGAAGTCGAGGCATCGCCTATGATCGCGTGAGACAACCTTCTTATTTAGCTATTCACCATCTCCGATTTTGCGAAGTGAGGTCCTTCGCCATATGACCATCTTTTCCACACACAAAGCAGGTGATGTCTCTCAAATCTTTTTCTCGATTTTCTTCTTTTTAAAGCTAGTTGTCTTGTTCGATTTGTTGCATTTTTACTTCTTTGTTGCAGTCTTTTTCTCTATAAAATTTGCATTATTTTGGCTAGAGATGCTTGGTGTATTATTTGCTCTTACTTTTTCTTCCACACCGAGGGAAGCAATGAGATCCTCAACAGAAATATCTTCTCTCGTGTTTCAGGCTAGTGGCAAAATCCCGCCAAGAAGGAGGAAGTTTAGCAACAATGCCTGTAACCATAAACTTAGGAGGAAATACACAGCCTAGGTGCGCAATCTCACCGACTAGTAGCTGGATGTCATGAGCTTGTCCAACTATGCACTTAGTCTTATACATACTAAAGCCAAAAAATTGGTCACACATATAGAGCTAGCGACCTGCCTCTGCCTCGGCATATTTGTGCTCTAGTGCATCCCATAACTCTATGGTGGACTTGTAGTCCATGTACATATCATAGAGCTGGTCTGCCAGAATGGTCAGAATGCAATCCAGAGCAGTGTTGTTTGCATAATCAAATTGCATAAACTGGTCAACCATAAATAGATACTGTGGGTGGATAACCCACCACAGCCCCAAAGACATGAGCCAAAACTTGGCTCTAGTCTGCCATTTATGAAAGTTCTAACCAGAAAACCTCTTAGGTTTCATCGCATCAAAAGCACTAACTATTTCTGTATTGCAACAAAGTTCACAATAAGATTTTTGTATTGTTGGAAATATAGACAATATTTTAATTTCAAGTTTTATTAGGAGACAAATGCAATAGACTAATGATGCAAAACACATAACTAATAGTTATCTACTCATTGCACTTGTAAAAAAAATGAAAGATATTACGAGATCAAAGTCGATTGTAATCGATAATCGGTAATTAAAACAGTCATTTACCCACCGGTAACTGACATATTTAACCAGCCATTTAACTACTGGTAACTGCCTGTCATCAAACCCAATAAATCCCCAATTCAAACATTTAAATCTCATTCAAACAGTGAGACAGATGCACGGTTCAGCAAAAATAAAGGTGGACTTAGCCTACCAAGTGACGCGCTACGTCACGGCATGGCCGCGCGTCGTAAGTCACAAGTCACGCAATTTTCACGCGAAAATACGTGAATACGTGCACGCGTGTGCATGTGCGCGCGTGTGATTAACCAAAGCCATCCTCATACCATCCACATCCATAATTCAAGGAGGGACATGGACTCCACTTTATAAATTGGTCTCCCCACCTTGTCTTAGCAATATGTTATTAAACCTTTTATGCTTTGAAATTAAGAAAATGGACATCGTTTTATGGGCATATTTCTAACAACAACAGCCTTGTCTTCGACCATAAGCTCGCGATAGGGGAAAAAGCTATCAACTGTAACTATAAACCATCAGCCACAACAAAAAAAAACGACACCCTTAGTCCATTATCGGCTGTTGGCAACCGCTCTTTCATCGTTCTGTACTTCTGTTGAGCATTTCACCTGCCTCCTTTTTTCCCTTTTATTTTTACTACTTTTATTTACATGTGTCTGAATATTTTTTTTTAGAAAATTGATGATTTGCCACTCATAAGGCTATGCTTTTAAGATTTTTCACTTATACGATTCTACCTGAGAAATTGCCACTCCTAAGACAGAAATAGATAGGATTTACCACTCCACTATATTCTGGTATGTTTCTTTATTTTTAGCCCAAAATCACTTGTGAAATAATCCTTTTGCATTCTTTTTTCCTCATCTTCCTTCATTCCCCAAATCCGTCCTTCCTCTCGCCCACATCTTGCGACCATCACCACTGCTGATGCTCTGCTCGTGAGTCATGAGAGGAAACAAACCAACCGTGGCAGCTAGCTTGCGCATGCTTGGTCCAGCCCCACTTGTTGCTTCTATCCATCCATATATCTATCATGGATGTGAGTTTTTGCCAGTCATATGCTTTCTAAATTTCTCCTTGCAGTTGTTGCTTCTTGTTGCAATACCTAGCTAGCTACATATTACACTGATGATGATGCTTATGCGTACATGATTTAGGAGTGAATCGGGCAACGAGTTGGCCGAGCTGCTGTGGAGAATGGGCTGATGATCATGAGGATGGTGCGACAGCCTTTCGGGCCTTCGCCTGCATCGCCATTGCACCAACGGGGTGCAGGAGCTCATCAAGCACCCCAGAACCTCCTCCTGATACAAGACGATGAATCCGATGTTGTGCCGAGGTTGAATTTCATCATCATCGAGGACAACAACAACGACACATTCTTGCTCACCTAGTACTACTGCTCCAACCCACTCTCCGGTACTCGGTACTCCACCTACCTGTGGCATCGGCGCCAGTAGTGGTAGCGAGCATTGATACCACAGAGCCGTTTTCTTCCTGTGGTGCAGATATCCTGATGCTGATGATGATTATCAACCTGCACCCATCGATGTTCTTTTTTAGTCGCAACTCAATGGTACCCCAGTAGCCATGAAAGCACAAGTGGAGTCAATCCCTGAGACCTTGGGAGTGTGGGTCAGCAGGGTTCTTGACCACCTCACCCTATTGGGAAGCTGACACCTCGTGCTGAGGAAAGCCAAGCGGGGCTGTACTTGTTGGCACCGACTGGGGATGGGACGTGGCGACGACGGAGGTGTTGCGGGTGGTGTAGCGGGCGGCATGTAGGGGCCTTTCTATACTAGTTTTCGTTGTGTACATATTTTACTCCGATGACCATAATAATAATATTTGCTAAATTTATTACTTACAAAAATTATCATTTACTCTTCCACAATTATTTCTATCGGATTTAACTTGTTGATAGTACTAGTATTGGAGTGTCAATTACTTCTTGAAACTAACAGTGCAAATGGATTTTTTTGGTCAGTGGATGACTAGTTTTTCGTTGTTTTCTATTATTGAAGTAAATATGAATCAAATTGTTCAAGATATAGTACTGCAATTAGCCATCAATAACTCTGTATGTTAGGAAGTACCAATCCTTTTTGCCATTATTTAGATCAAATCTGGTAAGACCCCAAACTAATGGCGAAGAAGAGTCGTCGTAGGTCTTGCTGAGTTGTTTGGTCCCTCTTTCTTTAATGGATGGTGTCTGTTGGGAACTAAGATGGAAGTCACTCTCTGGTCAGCTCCCAGCTCCTGTAGCCTGCATCTGCATGTTCACGGTCTGGGAATTTTTTTAAAAATAATTTATTTGGATAATTTAGACTAGTCGTTTAACCGTTGAGCGATACATGGTCAAGTTATTTAACTGTTAGATGACTAGTTAAAGTCGCCTAACGACTGTGCGAGTTAAAATAATAAAATTATTATTTTATTAATCCGATAGAAATAATTGTAGGGGAGTAAATGATAATTTTTGTTAGTAATAAATTTAGAAAATCATATTTGTAAGTTGTTATTTTTTTAAATAAAAGGGCAGTCGATTAGTCCATTCGAGATTTTCGTAGATTCTTAAGTGTCTGAAATCATTAAACTCACCATAACATTTTG
This sequence comes from Melocanna baccifera, assembly GCA_036346265.1. Classification (NCBI taxonomy): domain Eukaryota; kingdom Viridiplantae; phylum Streptophyta; class Magnoliopsida; order Poales; family Poaceae; genus Melocanna; species Melocanna baccifera. The sequence continues at coordinate 8,968,566 of CM070688.1, read as the reverse complement.
TGATCATCGATGTTATCAGAGTACGATAAATTTCTGAAAAATTTTGTGAGGCCTATTGAGGTCACAATGATTCGTAAATAGAAAGGTAAGTGATATTGCGATGCATGAGAGAATTCATATACAATCATGCAATCGTAACTATGAAGTAAAATATATACACAACGAATACAAGTACAGAAAGGCCCCTATGTGTCACCCACTACACCGCCAGCAACACCTCATCCGTCGTCGCCACGTCCCATCCCCGGTCGGTGCCAGCCGGTACGACCCCGCTTGGCCTTCCTCAGTGTGGGGTGTCGGCTTCCCAACAGGGTGAGACGATCAAGAACCCTGCTTACCCATGCTCCCAAGGCCTCGAGGGTTGACTCCACCTGTGCCTTTGTGGCTATTGGGGTACCGTTTAGCTACAACTCAAAAAGAACATTGATAGGTGTGAGCTGACATGCTTCCGTGACCTCCCCCGGGTCATCCACCAATAAGTCGCTCACGTCCTCCGGGGGATCCTCGTGCGGGGATAAGTCGACTCCCGGCTGGGGCACAATACCTGTAAGACAGATATTGTTTATTCGTGCAATGTATCAATGTGAACAAACCTAAAGAGACCAAACATACCTTCCACATGGGCAATGGCGTGCGTCCAACTGTTATACCCGCCCTACCCAAACAGGTAAGGGTACAACGTGTATTGCCCTAATGCTGCTTGATAGGGGTCCACGAGCGATGGCGGTACCGGTGTGTATGCACGTGCCCACCTTGACCCTCTGGCCTGACCTAATTGTGGTGGTGGCGGCGCCTAGGGGTAGCCACATGGCCACCCTGACCCTCCAGGCTGGTCAAGCACTGGCGGGTTGTGCACGTGGCCCTGAGGAGCCTACTACGAGTGCAGGTGTGGTCGCCTCGGCGTACACGTCGAGATGGCCACATCCGAGAGCATCCTGCACGACGTCAGGGCCACGACACACCTGGACACACTGTGGACCCGACGGAGAACCCAATGGAGCATACCAGTGTAGGTACTTATCATACACGCTAGGGTCGTACGGTGTAGCCTCCTGCATGAAGTCCTCGAGGGTGTCCACCCACTCCTCCAGCCACTGCGTGATCTTCCCTACTCAACTCGTCTTGCTGTCACCCCTCCTACTATGCTTGCGAAACGTACCACTACAATAGACGGCATCATAACAGAACTCAAAAAAAATATAGGGACATATATTGTGTGTAACTTACGTGTGGGCCGAGTCAGGCACCCAACGGCCGACGGGGACTGGAACAACCTAGCGGAGGCCGAATTGTCTCATCACCCTGTGCACTGCGTAGTCTCGACATACATGCTGAAGATAAGCTTCTTCCGCGTTAGCCAGTATGCCTGGTTGCGCTAGCATAGTGAGGACAGCTCAGAGGGAGCGTGGTCCTCCATCTCTTGAGCTAAGTATGGCTCCCAGCGCACATCATCAGCGGTGAGGTGGTCGAGGTGTTCAATGAAGTTCTCATACACACGGGTGACCTGTAGGTGTGCAAACGTACCTACGAATCAGAATAGTGGTTACAAAGGATAACCCATAATACACGTATAGTAAAGGTCCAAGAGAGTTCATACCCTGTCTACGACACCAAAGGGGCCCTGCGGTTGACTGGTCCACCGTGCCCCCATGGTACATGTCCGTGTGGTACGAACCGCTATCGAGCAGCATCAGCCATCCGACGGAGAAGTGCTCGAATGACTAGGACTAGTCACCCAACAGTTAGGCGACTCGGCCATGTGTCGCCCAATAGTTGGGCGATTAGCCCAAGTCACCTAATCGTGGAGCAACAGATGGTTATTACTGTAAAAAAAATAAAACGCGGTATATTACTATAATTTAGAATAAAAAATAGATTATTTAAAAATTTCCTAGATCTCAAATCAGTATTTTTCAGATAACAACTGAAGCATAATATGCATTAGTTATTACTTTTCTACTCCTAAATTTATTGTTATTTTACAGTTGACATTTCATGACAAAGGATGCGCTAGCTATTGAATTTCCCCTCAAATTTATGGTCATGTTCTTCTGTACTGCAGCTGATGATTTTTTGCTATGGTTGTTAGTTTGTGTCTGTACTTTTTGAGATGTCAGTGGAGACGTCGATGGAAATGGTGTACATGGTTTTAGGCTCAGGAAGCTTTTTGGAGAATACGCATCAAGAAGTCGCTCCGCTTGTTTCAACTTTTAGAGACGCCAAAAGCCCAAAGGAATAGGATCGATGACATCCACTCTATCGCCCATGTGTGGCAACTAAAGACCATCATTTATGTCCTTGTTAGTTTAGGCTTTTGGCTTCTTTAAAAATTGAAACAATAGGATGTTTTCTTAAAGCAGATTCTCCAAACAATTTTTTGAGCCTAAAACGGTGTGCACCCTCTGCATCAGCTTCTTCGCTGTCCACTAACGTTCGAAAAGAGCAGACAAAAGCCATCAGTGGTAGCAAAAAAGAACAGGGTCTATGACACACCCCTTTGTACCAAACTTCTAAATTGAAATGCAATCGAAAAACTTAACCGAGGAAGCTCTCCCAGTGATTCTTTAACATATAATTAAGCTATTTCTTTTTAGCTTTACATGAGGTGATTAACAATTTCTTAGTAGATTGGTTAGGAGACTACGACCGATCCGAGTCAAGTGTAGACCTGGCCAAACGGGTTGGGCTAAACATGTCATCCCGAGGCACGATATTGTTAGCCTGGCTCAGGCACGGCACAACATGAAAAGTAAACGAGTCATGCAGGCCTGATCTGATTGTGTGTGTCGTACTAGGGTTGACACCTCAGCACGACGGGCAAGTTCAGCATGATGAGTGATTGCACTCTTCTAAATGCAGATGAGTGATTTAATAGAAAAATTACTTATGACTGACAGTAAAAATACTTGTAACTTAACGACTGACAGTAAAATTACTTGTGACTAATAGTAAAATTACTTACATTAACAGTGGCATGTTTGGTCAGCATATCCAAATCGGTCTAACCCCTCTTTATATCGTATTTGGATGAAGAGTAGACATATGAACTAACATAGCTTAATATGATAATTTATTCGGACCAACTGCGCTGTATTTCCTCGGGCTATGCGTCTAGACCAGTGCCGCACAGCTCGAAAGTCAAAGTATTTGTACAGTCCTACTCCATTTGTAGGCTATTTTATTTTTACCCGTATAAAACCAACTAAAATAACCAACAGAACACAGAAGCCTCGCTCTTAGAGCTCGTGTGCCATGGTGATTGGTGAGTAGTGACTGACCTCCCACTCCCACTCCCACTCCCACTCCCACTCCTCCCCTCACCACCAAGATTCGCTCCCCCGCCATGGCCAGATCGCCGGAGCCGTCGCGGAACTACGCCGCCGCGCGCACGAGATACCCATACCCCTCCTCCACCTCCTCCTCCTCCGCGGTGGCATCCTGCGTCGTGGGCGCGCTCTTCCTCCTGCTCGCGGCCGGCGGCGCGGCGGCGGCGCTGTTCCTGCTCTTCCGGCCGCGCGCACCGGCCATCGCCGTGACGGCCGTGCAGCTCCCCTCCTTCGCCTTCGGCAACGGCACCGTCGCCTTCACCTTCCAGCAGCTCGCCTCCGTCCGCAACCCCAACCGCTCTCCGCTCGCGCACTACGACAGCTCCCTCCACGTCGCCTACGCCGGCGGGGAGGTCGGCTCCATGTACATCCCCGCCGGCCAGATCGACGGTGGGCGCACGCAGTACATGGCAACCAGCTTCACCGTTCCCGCCTTCTCCGTCTCCTCCCCGCCGGAGACAATCTCCGTCGCCGCCTCCGGCCCCTCCCCTGCTGTCGCGGCGCTGGCGCAGCAGCAGGCTCCGCCGGTGATGGAGGTGGACTCGCTGCTGGTGGTGAAGGGCAAGGTGACCGTGCTGCGGGTGTTCACCCACCACGTCGAGGCCGCCAAGGTGTGCCGCATCGGCGTCTCGCCGGCCGACGGCCGCGTGCTCGGCTTCCGGTGCTGACCGCCGAGCTCTGCTAGGTCAAGATCTGACGCTCGCAGTTGGGTAGGTTTTGCCCTATCAATTTCTTGTATTGGATTCCTATGTAATTGTAAGATAAGGTTGTTTGATTTGTAAGTTATCTTCTTTTCTATGGTTTTTGACTATGTATTTCTTCAATTTTAGTATCTGGTTTGCTAGATTCCTGTGTTCTTGTTGTTTTAGATTATTAGTAATAGATTACTAGGTTATCACAGAGTCCAGACCGAAGAAAGATTTGGTTCTTGAGATGTTCCAATTGGACAATTAATTGGTCCTGTTAAGCGAGTGTAGTGAGGAAAAGTCCAGACCAAACAAAGATTTGTTTCTTTTTTGCTTTCAATTGGTTGCTGGTTTGAGGTTGCAATCTACCTACTATTCATTCTTGCAAACGATTGTGATGTTTGCATCGGATCAATTCTAATTTGATGTGTAGAAATGCAAGTGGAAATGTTCTTGCAAATGCAAGTGCAAGTTGACACGTTCTTTGTGGGTGGTTAAGGGGCTGCTTTTTTAGTGTTTTTTTTTTGCTTTTGACTTATTTTTTTTACCTTTTTATTACTATAGCTATTTTATTTTATACTATCTAGTGTAATTAAATTTAAAAAATTAAAAATAGAAAAATATATTAATTTATCATGAATAATGTAAAAGAATATAAAAAGTAAAAAAAATCAAAAAAATCAAAAACAAAAAAACATAAAATTAAAAAACTAAAAACTTAAAGCTAAAAATCCGACTGAGAAGCCAAAAGCATATCCTCCAGCTCGAGCTGACATTTACCAGGCATGATTGGACAAGTAGCCGTGGATTGCGGTTGTTGTTGTAATTTACTGTTTCTTGCTGTGTTTGGTGAGCGTGATGTTAGATCATAATGAAGGATAAAAGTACGGGTGGGGAGTGGTTAGTGCCTTACCGGTGACTCACGTGCTGATACTAGATAAAGGGTCTGTTTGTTTCAACTGTAGATTCTGAAAAACAACTAGTAAGTATCTAGCTAGTTAGAATCTGGAGAAGCTGGATAACCTTAGTTTCTGGCTACTAGTTCATTTTCTGAATTCTGTAGCTTCTGTCTACTTAGAATCTAGATGAAAATCTGGACTATTTGAGGGAGCTGTAAATTCTAGGAGTAGCTGCAACTGCCAGAAGCTAAAACAAACAGGCCAAAAGTTTCCGTTCCCAGTAGCTTTTGCCTTTTAACATTTTAACCTTTAAAAGATAAAGTTATTTAGAATATATTAATTTTTTTATTAATTGTAGGAATATAACGGTGTTTTTATTTTTCTTTTTAATTAAATATTTTAGAAAAAAATTAATTAAATATCTAAAAAAACTAATGATCTCTACAGCCAATACTGGACAAAGTGTGAATTGTGAAGCATGTGCCACTAATTGTTTCTCATTTCGTTTTCCCTTTACTCGTCTTATCTGTTTCAGTAGAGTATGACTACCAGAGGGAAAAAAATAATTGTTCCCACGGTGCTTTTTTTTTCGGCTACGGCTGATGACTTTTGTTTCTAATACAAATATTTGTACGATCGAGCCGAATGTTAATAAGTCGCTTTGAAAATATTGTTCAGATAAGTCGCTTTGTAACAGCTACGAAATACTATAAGTCATGAGCTGAAGAAATAGATCTATGCTATCTAATATATGTAATCCGCTAAATTCGCAATCTAGCTTGGATACACCCGCAGCTATTGGTTGCATATACATAATTACCTATTTCACTCTTGTTTAGTAAATTTTGTCAAATCACATGTTTATTATCAAATCTATCGCACCAACATATTTAAGCAATAATTTCGCAGTACAAAATTTGGGTGAAAGTGTATCCCAAAAGTATAGTTTAAGAGTTGCCATGAAATGCTAACAGCTCTAGGAGCTTGGACCCAAGCATCAACGGGTCTGTTCTTTTCAGCTTCTCAAAATGGTTTTTTGGTTTTTGCAACAGTACCTAACTTTCAAACGGATTATTTTTTTAGATGGAGTCTACAAGTTAATTATAGTACACGTTAAAAGCTCAACATCTGTACCATCCAAAATCGCAAGCGAGTATCTCTTTCTCCGTAATCTTTATGGCAAACTGCTAAAATTCAAAAATTTCAGCAAAAAGCCATAAGCCACAGCTAAAAAGAACAGGACATCACCTCGCATGTCCGTTCCATTGCTAGGCCAGCAACCACGCTAGACGGTAGCTTGCATTTCACTGCCAAGTGGGACCATTGTTATGTACCTGTGGTATGCGATGGAAATCTCAAAACTTGTAGTTCTTTTAAATGTTCGGCACTTAAATATGTAGTTTTGTGATTGATTAAATCTATAGTTTTGCGAAAATTTTGACATTAAACTTATAGTTTTTTAAATTTATTTGTTTTTAATACGAATTACCTATTTCGGGATGCCTATTTGTCTTTGCTTTGTGAGACCATGTAGAGGCCACCTCGTGATTGTGATGAGTAATTGACTATTAATTCGAGAGTTTGCGAGTTTGAGTTTGGTTATTGGAAAGTTGGAAATTTAAGTGTGCAATTTGGGAGAGTTAGAGTTTGGAGCAATTGGCGTCAAGCGGTCCAACCGATATGACCAGCGGTCGACCAACCTTTGTGTCGAGTTTGGTGATTGGTTGGATCGGTCAAACCGCCCTTAGTGGTAGCGGTCCGACCATTGGATAAATCGGTCTGACCGCCTGTTGAGGTTCCAACTTGGGTGGTTTTGAGCTTTAGGATTTTTGAGTCGCGAGATAAGTGTGGTCTGACCTAGAACGTTGCATGTGTGCACAAGAGTTTAATATTTAGTCCTAAACTTATGATCCATGGTTTGATTGCATATATTTTATATGATGTATTGTATGGATGAATAGTATCAATTGATGACTTTATGTGTTGTGCAATACTATATGACGGCTTGCTTGTTTGTGTTGGTTGCAGGATTCTGGAGCTACGTCATGGTAAGGCGGACGGAAACATGACTAAGCTAGGAGAGCTTATGATGCGGATACACATGTTGATGTTGATGTGACCATGTCACAAACGCATACGACCATAACTCCTAAGAATAAATAAAAGGTGAATTCGTTTCTTCGGTTTTAATTTGTTTTAAATGAGAATATGATGCTATCTAATGATGAGGACATTCCAGCTAAATCTAGTGTGCATGATAATATTCACGAAGCCGAACCTACGATTCAAGGACCAATGACTCGAGCGCAAGCGCGTCAACTTAACTATCAAGTGAATGTGTTCCTAATTTCATATACAAATGTTCCAAAGATTGTAATACTATTTAATCCTTGTGATGATTTAATTGTCCCTAGGAACAATGGAGAAGGACCACGTGAGCCCAAGTATACAAGTAAAACCGTCAAATGCAAACCAAGTCATGTTCATGAATTTGACTCAGATTCGGCCCTTCTAACAGCGTCTACTTTAAATAGCCATAACTTTTTATCCAGGGGGAATCTCGAGGTCCATGAGTACTTGTTGGAAAGCTTTTGAAGTCTACTTTCAGATAGATCTGGCCCCACCTCTAAATTCTTACTATGCGCACCGCAATTACCAAAATAATTTGACACTGACTCAACCTAACAAGACTAAATTTAAATGCTCACATATCTCACATTAAGAGTCCATTTGGAATGTGTGAGTACAATATGGAAAGTTTATCTCGTCCTCTTTCCAATGGATCTAGCCCCATCCAAAAATTTCTTTTGTGTGCGTCGCAATCATGAAAAAATCCGACGGTTTTGGAAATAGAGATAGAATCCGATATGATTTGATTACTTTCCAAGTGTTAAAAATAGAGGCTCAATTGGCCATATAACACAGACCACATTTGAGAAAAATCAATCTATGAAAGTTCTCGTTCGAGTTCCTTGTGATTGCCGAAATTCCAAAGGGAATTAGGAGTATTCTTCAATCAAGATCGTTCACCTTTCCGCTGGAAATTAGGTGCACGATAGATCTTCGTTGGTGGTCAACGAAATCGATGTGAGTGTGTTTTAGCGGATTAAAGAGTGTTCATCCCTTGCACTGGCATTGAAGGATCATTGCGATTTATCAAGACTCCTGTGAGTATCTATCGTCGAGAAGATCGGACGACCCGTATTATCGGTATTAGAGCGCGGTTTATCTTGCGATCTTATCCTTTTAATTTTCAGTTTATTACTTCTGTCCTATAGTCCATATAGCTGAAAATTGCCTCACAAAAAACCCAAATACTAGTTTCACATCTGTTATTTTTGTGAATTTTATTAAGTCTTGATCCATTAGAAATTTTGTTTACGTGCTGATCATCGTGTCTTTTGCGTAGCTTAATCTTTGCATGTCAATTTTCTTGAAAACCCGTAGTTGATCTTTCAATTAGCATAAAAAAAGAAGGAAGATTCAATTCACCGTTTGAATTCTTGTTCTTCTTTGTCCACGTAAGATCTTTTCGCATCTTAGAAAATTATTATATCCGAACATATTTAGGCTTCATTTTTCTTGTGTGATTAGGCCGCAAGAAACCGTAGCGTCACGAAGTTGTGCGCTACAAAAAGAATCCTAGTTGGACACGTTCGGACAGTTCGAAGTTTGTTACGGTTTAAGTTCCGAGCGTCTATTGAGGTTTTCACTTAAATCCTTTGACTCTTGAAACTTGTCTTTGATAATTGCTTTAAGGCTGTTCTACAATTATCTGCACATTGCTGAACAATGTTGGATTTGCGCAGATTCAAGGAACAATTAAAACCTACTTCGGCCTTTGCGTAAAAAAAAAGATAGCCAATTAAAAAAAGGACAAGTCACAACTTGAGCATAAAAAAAAGAAAAGGAAAGGAAAAAAGCATTGGCCGAATTTAGGTGAGTTAGCCTTAATACATAAATTTAGATTGTATATTTAATTTCTTTGAGCAATCTTATACTCTTAAATTCATATTATGGCAATTGGTTAGCGTCTCTCCTAGTACTTGGTGCAAAACGAGCTAATAATTCCTGATTGTTTCTTTTAGCTCAGTCTTTTGTTTGCATTGAGTCATATTGATCATTACATGTGCGTTCATACACTTTACTTATATCTTTTGAATCAGTACATAGGCAATACTTTCTAGCTTGGATTATTATTTAATTCAACAACATCGCGAAATTCAGATTGTGTAGGATAAACACTTCCATACCAAGCTCCACTAAATATTCTTTGTCGTGCAATTATGAGTTATTTTTAAATCCGCTTGATCATCACTTGCTATTATAGCTACCACCAAGTGTAAATTTCTTTTGACCTTAATTCACTTCAGAAAGGTAAGAACTTTAATTGGTGAGAAAAAAATAAGATAGAGTGAACTCCACATATCATATATATGTTGTGATCTTTGTGCATTCTTTGTGCTACTAACCATGATAGGTGGAGAAGATAGCTGTGGTGATGCTTCTAACATCAGGCAATGAGAAGTGCAATGAAATAAGAATTTGCGATTGGCACAACCACCATGAAGGGATAACTCAAGGCACTTCGTCCATAATATGAAGAAGATAACGTTCCTTTCTATAAAAGTAATAATCCAGAATACTATCTTGAGTGGGAATGACGAATGGAGAAACTATTTAGATTTTATAAACTTCCCAAAGACCAAGAGGTGATGCGTGCCACTAGAGAATTTGGAGATTATGCTTATAGTTGGTGGCAACAACGATTTCGAAAAGAATTTATTAAATCTTGATCAGATTTGAAGCCACTCATGAGGAGAGAATTTGTGCCATCTTATTATGTGCGGGGATTGCTTCGCTATCTAGAGAGTATCACACAAGAGAGTAACACTGTTCAAGAATATTATTTTAAGCTACAAGATGCGTTACGTCGGGCCGGTGTCACTAGTGCATTAAGAGAGAAGGCATACTTCAAAGGAGGATTGAATTCCAAGATTGCCGCTACATTGTGGCATAAATATTTTTGTAGTGTGCATGATCTTATGAATTGCGCTTTTGAAGAGGAGAACAGACTTATGGAGATGTGTACACCACAGTTCTCTCTATATCCATACTTTAGTTCTTCTGTCTTTACTGGTGTGACACATGAGAAGATGACCGAGCATGAGACTTTTCCTTCGGTTGAGAAGACATATAATGATATTTCAAAGCTACATATAGCTCCTGAGATACATCACAACCCATGTGAGGATGAGAGCCATATAACCAAATTGAATGAGAGTAATAAAAAGAGTGAGCTGTGTGATCCCACAATATGTGAGGTTAAGAGCATCCAAATTGAGAGTGTGAGAGAGACACTAAAAGAAAAGAGAGAAGTAGCAGATAGACAATGTGAGGATGAATATAAAACTAATGCATTAATATCTACTTCTTGATGAGGACATCCCTTCCATGGATACAACTCCTCCGCAACAAAGATCACTTACTCGAGCTCGTGCTCGTCAACTTAATACCAGGTGAATTCATTCCTAGGTTCATATATTACTGAGAATAGACCGCTACCTAATGCAAATGATTTAATTGTGGTTAGGAACCTGGGAAAGGATGAAGGAAAGGGACATAGAGTCATGGACATGCAAGGAAGGAATCATGGAGGTCACCACGTCACTTTTAGATCAAGTCAAGCAAGAATTCGAGTTGGACACGTTCTGGAATCGGAGTCGGACTACTACGATGGTACCAAATTCAAATAGGCATAACTTCCTCATACGGACTCCGTTTGAGGCGTTCTTGTACTTTATGGAAAGCTTATGAAGTCTACTTTCCAACGAATCTAACCTCATCTTTAAATTCCGTCTGAGCCGGCCGCAATCATCAAAATAATTCACGTTTGTTTCTGAGTCCGAGTCAAAAAGGGTGCTGCGCCACCATCACTTGGGCCCATGGGCCTTGTAACCCTAGGGCGCCGCCCCTGGTCGTTCTCCATATATAGGAGTCGCCGCCCTGCTACTAGGACTTGGATTTCTTTAAGTTTAGGTTTAACCATTGCGCAAACTTTTGTTCTTCAGTTGTGTCAGACGACCACCTGTCAAGACTACCTTCGAGATCCCACCTTTATTTTTCAATACCATCAATCTTATTCGTAATATCAGTTGTCTACATCTTATTCTTGCTAGTTCTTCGATTGCTCGCAGGGATTGAACTTTGTGTTCAGGTTGATCGCGTTCCGGCTTGGTCAACATCATCTTGGAGTTGGTTCAACGATTGCTAAGGCGCAAGCGTCGTCATACAGTTGTAGTCGGATCGCGAGTGTCACCTCCACCAAAATCGATAGATATCAATCTCATCGAAAGATCGAGCACCCTGCCTCCATCACTTCTTGTGTTGTTTATCATATTGTGCAGGTTAACATTAAAGATAGAAAATTGAACGTTCAATAACCGCCACCTTTGAACACAAATGAGGAGAAGGTAATCACGAGAGGAGATGAAATGCTTACTGCCCCGTGGATACATCCTAATAATTTTAAACCCCCAGCACCAACATCATCTAAGAAGGACGATAAAGGTAACAATAGTGGTGCTAAATTTAATTGTGCAAATGTGAGTAATTGTGAGAACTCATATGATCAACTGAAAACTCCATGTTCTGAAATTTCTGAGCTCAATTTATATAATTTGGAATTAATTACTCATAAGGAAGTTTTTACTAGGATATCTCCAAATGATTGTTTGTACTATATCATGTTTGATAATCCTAGAGAGCTATTTAGTGTGATTGATAATGTTCCTAAAATTTCATGTTCAAAATTACTAGTTAGTATCTATGCCAACACATATAAGTTCAATTTGACTGGAGATTATGGTGTAGATGACAAAATTTATATTCACAAAATTTGCATTACATGTGATAAGCTTACTAAATTGAAATTGCATAATGTGGATAAATAATCTTTTATACCATGTTATGATAACAATGAGATGAATTTCAAAAATAGTACATGCTGTTTAGAAAGATTTCATAAGTCTACTTGTTCGATCACTGATATACAATCATATAAAAATAAACAGAGTAGCGCAGTTGAAGCATGGAAAGCACGCAAAATTTTCTTCCACATATTTGAACAACTAAATCTGATTTTGTCTAGTAATGAACTGTCTATGACCTTAGAAAAGTTGAAGACGATTTTCTCTTATGGGAGGGGGAATGATATGAAAAATAATATTACAATGCATACATCTTTTGGTCACTGCTATATACATGAGTTTGTGAAAGATAATGGGAATGACACAATAATTGATACATACATATACCATGTGTATGAGTTGTTCTTTTCGCTTACTCCATCGTCACATATCCATGATGAGATAAGCCGAAGAAGTGTTGATGACAAATATATACACCATGCATACACGTTGTATTATTTGTTTAGTACAATTTCAAGTTATCAAAAGTCGAAGACGGTTTTTTTTAAGAAGAGGAGGATGATGTGGATACACATGTTAATGTTGATGTGACCACGTCACAAACGCATACGACCATAACTCCTAAGAATAAACAAAAGGTAAATTCGTTTCTTCGGTTTCAAATTATTTTAAAGAGAATATGATGCTATCTAATGATGAGGACATCCTAACTAATTCCACATCTAGTGTGCATGAGAATGTTCACAAAGCCAAACCTACGATACAAGGACCAATGACTTGAGCGCGAGCGCGTTAACTTAACTATCAAGTGAATACGTTCCTAACTTTGCATACAAATGTTCCAAAGAATGAAATACTATTTAATCCTTATGATGATTTAATTGTCCTTACAAACCATGGATAAGGACCACGTGAGCCTAAGTATACAAGTGAAACTGTCAAGCGCAAACCAAGTCCTGTTCACGAGTTTGGCTTAGATTCAGCCCTCCTGACAGCGTCGACTTCAAACGGCCATAACTTTTTATCCAGGAGGAATATTGAGATTCATGAGTACTTGTTGGAAAGCTTTTGAAGTCTACTTTCCGATGGATTTAGCCTCATCTCTAAATTCCTTCTATTCGCATTGCAATTTCCAAAACAATCCGACCCTAACTCAGCCTAACAGGACCAAATTTAAATGCTCATAGATTTCACATCAAAAGTTCATTTGGAATGTGTGAGTACATCATGGAAATCTTATCTCGTTCTCTTTTCAACGGATCTAGCCCCATCTAAAAATTCATTTTGTGCGCGTCGCAGTCATGAAAACAATCCGACGGTTTTGGAAATAGAGATAGAATCCAATATGATTTGATTACTTTCCAAGTATTAAAAATATTCCATATGCAAGGGCCTGCATACCCCTATAAATAGAGGCTCAATTGGCCATGTAACACAGACCATCTTTGAGAAAAATCAATCAATAAAAGTTCTTATTCGAGTTTCGTGTGATTGCCGAAATTCCAAAGGGAATTAGGAGTGTTCTTCAATCAAGATTGTTCAGCCTTTCCACTGGAAATTGGGTACACAATAAATCTTCGCGGGGTGATCAAGGGGCCACTGAAGATGATCAAGGCGCCACTGAAGATGACCAAGCCTTGTGGGGTGATTGCAAGCCAGGACGACGAGGAACCAGAGTGGGAGCTACCGGTGATAGACATGATGGGCAACAGCATGGTGGACCAGGACTAGACTTAGGGAGTAGTCGAGATCCTATGTGGTCAAGGAAGCTTGGTGCTGTCATGTGCAAGAAGAAACATGTGGTGCGCGAAGTGAATTGGGTCGTTTGTAAGCGAGGACAATTCGGTGGGATCCGGATGCGTAAGAGATTTGGCGGCAAGTCATTAGGGCCATGTGGAAGATGGCGAAGCTTCGTGGCAAAGGAAATGGGAAACTTCATGGAAGACGAAATGGGAGCATTTTGGTAAATTGTCCAATACCGAAAAAGTAGCAGTATGTGAAACCGTGACGTTGATCTAAGTGGTTTAGGTCTTGTATGTTTGAAAATATGAAGTGGATAAAGTGTTAATCACTAATGGGCTAATAGGTGTGAGCGCTTTTGAGAAGCGTGCATGTATAAGTGTAAAACCTGATAAGATGTTGGGTTAATAGGTTAGCCCAGGTAAGTGGATGAAACCCTACTAGACATGCTGGTTAGAGTTTCTTTTGTGAACCTCTATATATAAGGAGGGAGAGAGGTGGCTATGTTAAGATTTTAGGGGAGTTTATGCCTAGCCTTGAGAGGAGTTAGAGTTCTTAGAGAAAACTTTGTGGGGTATGTGAGAGGCTCTTGTGGCTAAGTTTTTTTTGTCATCTTTAGGCTTTATGTATGGTTAGGGATTAGCTGTAAACATTCCTCTCCAAGTATCAATAGAGATTAAAATTCGTCTAAATATTTCTCTCTTGTGCTCAAGTGATGAAATCTTAATTTGGCTTAGTTTTTGGTGTTTCCTCTTCTCCTCTTAATCTTGCTATACGCCAAGGATGTGTTAGTGATAAAGATGTATCTTGGATACCAGATCTCATCTATCTAGGTACTTGTATTTGTAAGTTATTATGTTTGCCCCATTTTGGCTCAAGAAAGGGTGATTTCAGGCTTTTGATGTTGTGGGCATTTTGGTTTGAGTTTGAGCTGTGATCTAGTTTGCTATGACATATGAGAACACATTTAAGATCATCTAGATCATCAATAATTTACTGGCAAGAGTAAATCAAAATTGTCCTCTTTTGATCGGTTTTGGTGCACCCTTCCTTCGAAAGAAAAATGCTTGAAACTTTGGCAACGATTTTATTGATTGTTGATTGGAATAGGTTCCTGACATTTAGAGAATGTACGTGCAGAGTTTCAAGTAATTTGGATCAACCGATCAAAAGTTGCATAGATTTTTAGATTTAAAATAACACTAAAATTACTGTTTATATCCTGATTTAGAGGTCAGACCGCCAACCTTGTAGAGGTCAAACTACCCCCTCCATAGAGGTCAGACCGCTATGTATGTAGAGGTCAAACTGCCCCCTTCATGAAGGTTAGACTGCTATATATGTAGAGATCAGACCGCCAGGGGGTTTCAAATCACGTATTGCTCGATTTTGATTAGATCTTTTCTTGTGATTATTTATCTTTATCTTGATAGCTTCTATAGCTATTAGGGTGAAGAATTTTTCTTCCGCTCAAAGGAAAGATTTTGAAAAGCGTTAGAATTAATTTGGGCTCCTATTCACCTCTTTCTAGTCGCCATACTCGATCCTACATGCTTCTTCCCTCTAGCTCTCCTCTCCTGTAATCATGTTCCCTTGTTTCAAGCCTGGACATGGTCAATTCCTGATTCGACTGTTTCGTACCCCTAACTGGACTAACCATTAATTACCTAGGAGAATATTGTTATACCAATTTATTAACAAGTTACATGGATGGTAACCACCATAGGGACAAGAGATTGGAAAAATATGGATTGAAAATCTAGGAAATCATGTTTCCATGCGTGCATTCTTTGATTCGTCAACGTGCACACCTCGGGGAGCTGTCGGGTCAAGAGCATGTCATTAGGAATCGTCTGTGCATGTGCGAGCAATGGAGCAACTAGTCATCCAGTTTCCATCGCGTAGTAGGTGGATTTTATTGTGCACGTACATCCCAAAATACGTTAGCATGGTCTCCTTGGATAACACACACCCATCCGAGCTATCTGATCACATGGAGTAGGACCAGATCGGCGCACATGGAGCAGGACATAGAGATGTGAGTTGATTTACATCTACACTAATTTGATTTTTAAATTTATTTTGATCTTGCTTGCACAGTATACTTATTTTGCTTCCATGTTTATCCTAATTTACTTTGAAATTTATACTGACTTGCTCCAAAATTCACACCAACCTTGTTCCCATATTTAAACTAAGTTAAATTGTTGTACAAAATTTGCTTTAGGTAAATCATGACTTTGATTCAAATTTTATGACTTTGCTTGAAAATTATACTGATTTTGCTTCCATGTGTATCTCAACTTGCTTTTGAATTTATACCGACTTGCTCCGAAATTTATGCTGACTTTTATTCCCAAATTTAAACTGATTTGAATTTTTAGACAAATTTTGCTTTTAGTAAATCATGACTTTGCTTGTTTTGTTACCATGTGTATCCTAAGTTGTTTTCAAATTTATACCGACTTGCTCTAGTAGGTGGGACTAAGGGAATTAAGAGTGTGCATGATAGCAATATAACATGCGTGTAGCGAATGGTGCATGTAGCAATATATGGAACCGTGCACATATCCTTTAATAGGAATTGAATGGTGTGCATACGTTTGGAAGGCACTCACGCACATAGTGTAGTGCAGTCCTTGAAAATCCTCACCAGTTCGAGGTCAAATAGACTTTGCAGAGTGGAAATTTAGACCGTCCCTTCACATTCAAATTTCAATATACAACTTAGCTCCGTTGCACTAATTCCTCATATGATCTTTATGGATGGGTGGCAGAGGGCAGCATGGGGAGACAGTGTAGACGAGTTAGGATGGGTGGGGGATGCGGCAGCAGTCGGCGGGGTATATCGGCAGGCCACCGGCCGTAGGAGGTGGCGGTGGGCAATGGAGGTGGGATCTTAGCGAAAGGCCAAGGCATCAGAAGCCATGACGGGTGGCTGGCCGGCGGGATTGGGGCAGTGGTGGAGGTGGGGAAGATGATCTGGTAGGAGGTAGAGCAGTCACCATTACGGAGGGGAGGGGGTCACCAGGTAAGACAAACTAGCTTGTGCATGCACTTGCTAGTTGTATCCTAAGTATAATATGCTAGGAAGGCTAGTAAGTTCTTTTGGGCTGTATTTTATGGCTTTTGAATTCTAACTATTTGTGAGAGTGATTATAAAGAGGGAGGCGACCGCATGTGATTTTAACTAGTACAGCTAAAGTCGGTATAGTATCTACTACAATCGACTAGTGAACCCCACCTTGAAAAAAGTAAGTAATTCTCGAACAGTAAAAAAACCAAAAAAGTATAAGCCGAATGGAAACCAGCCGTCATCACGAAAGATTCTTCACAACAAGATACTTCGACATCAAGACAATCCAAATTTGCTTGCCGTTGGCATGGCTGTAAACGAGCCAAGCTCGCTCAAGCTCGGCCTGTGAGGCTCGAGCTCGATAGAAGTTCGAGCCGAGCTCGAACGAGCCCAAGATGATGGTCAAGCTAAACGAGCTGGGCTCGAGCTCGGCTCGAACGAAGCTCGAGCTCGGCTCAATAAAGCTCATCGAGGCTCGTTTAGCGGAAAGTGCAGTCTATATACTAAATCAACACAATGAGTCACAAATCGAAGCAAAGAGATCACGGTGGGGACCTTGCGGAGGAGGAACACTGGCGTCGGCGCGCGATGGGGACTTGCGGAGGAGGGACACGGCGTCGGTGGTGGCCTTGATGACTTGAATATTTGATGTCGGATCCGGGTGGTCGCGAGAGAGAAGGGTCGTGAGCGACGGATCGGGCGGATGCAAACGGCGGCGGGTGGGAGGAGAGGAGGCCGGAGGCAGCGGCTACCGGGAGGAGAGGAAGAAGCGGAGGCGGCGCGGGGGTGAGGAGGGCGGTGGGAAACAGGAGGGGTGGTAGGGAGAGGAGGGCGGCGGGAGAGGGGGTCGGCGTAGGGCGGAGAGGCAGCGGCGGGGCGAGGAGGCTGTGGTGGGGGTGAGGAGGCGGCGGGGGCGAGGAGGGGCGCGGCGGGGAGAGGAGGGGTGGCACCGGGGGTGGGGAGGGGCAGCCCAGGGGGGAGACCAGGGAGGAGGGGCAGCGGTGGGGCGAGAGGGTGGCGGCGGGGGGAGACCGGGAGAGGAGGGCTGGGGGGGTGAGGAGGGGCAGCGGGTGGGGCGAGGAGGGGCGGCGGCGGGGGGAAGGGGGCGAGGAGATGCGGCGGTGGGGGGCCAGGAGGGGTGGCGTGGGGGCGAGGAGGGAGGGGGTGGGGCGAGATTTGAGAGAGGCGGGCCGCGGGAGGGCAGGCGGGTGGGGGCGTGGGGATGGGGGGTCGGGGGGATTTGAGAGGAGTGGCGGGTGGGGGTGCAGGAAATGAGGGAGTGTGTAAAAAAATTTGAAGCTCGCGAGCTATTTGAGCTCGGCTCGTTAAAGTTCGCGAGTTTAGGATGAAGCTCGAATTCGACTCGTTTGGAGCTCGAGCCAAGCTCGAATCGAGTCTAGAGCAAGCTAAGCTTGAGCAGCTCGCGAGTCTCAAGCTTGTTTTTACAGCCCTAGCCGTTGGCTAGTCCAAGCAGCAAGGTGGCCACCTCAGTTTTCTAAACAGAGATCAAGTTCGAGTCACCATTACGGAGTGGCTGGCCAAAGGGACTGGGGCAGTGGTGGTGGGGAAGATGATCTGGTAGGAGGTAGAGCAGTCACCATTACCGAGGGGGTCACTGGTTAAGACAAACTAGCTTATGCATGCACTCGCTAGTTGTATCCTAAATATAATATGCTAGGAAGGCTAGTAGGTTTTTGGATTGTGGTTTATAGTTTTTGAATTCTAGCTATTCGCGAGAGAGATTATGAGGAGGGAGATAGCCGCATGTGATTTTAATCAGTACAGCTGAAATCAGTACAATGTCTACTACAATCGATTAGTAGACTCTGTCTTAAAAAAAAATAAGTTACTGTAGAACAGTAAAAAACCAAAAAAAAAGTATAAGCCAAAGTATAAGCCGAATGGAAACCAGCCGTCATCACGAAAGATTCTTCAGGACAAGAAACTTTGACTTCAAGACAATTCAAATTTTCTCGCCGTTGGCTAGTCCAAGCAGCAAGGTGGCCACCTCAGTTTTCTGAACAGAGATCGAGTTCGAGTCTCACTGTTCACATATTAGATGAGTAATTTGTAGATCTATTCCTAATAAATCTTGTGGGCGCTATGATTCTTGTTCTATCTAAAAAAGCTGCGCTAACCAGTTAGTCTTCGCGAAGAAGAAAACCCGAATATGTAAGCGGTATGTAAATCAGGAAGCTTTAGCTGGAAACAGAAATAAACGACGAACAAATTCTGCATAACAGTGAGATATCTAAATTGTACATAAGAAGAAGATGTGGGTTTAATCCTGGTGACTTTACTTACGTTCTAGCCCCTTTGTCCTAATTCTGTTGAAGCAATAAAAAAACCTAATAGCTTTACTTAAATACGTAGTTCTACCACTGGGTAATTTGGCGCATCGGACCCCATGCGTTAAGATCATGACTAGAAGAGCGTGGGCAGGGACAGCTCTTGGTATAGGCCGACATGGCCCATGGCCACCCTTTATTTTACGATCCTTTGAAGCAAATATTGCATATTAGATATAGCAAGTGCTTGGATTAGAAGATGGGCACCTCTTTCTTATGCAATGCGTTCTCCTTCAAGAGATGGACCCTTCTCTTTTTGTACTCGAGCTCCACCATTGGGCAGGAGTTTCGGGATGGCAATCGTGTTGTTTGGTCGTGAGGGCAGATCATTTTAGGCCCGTTCAAAAGTGTTTTAGTTTTTAGCTAAGATAATATTATAGTGTTCGTTAGATTTTTTTAAAGTATTAAATTAAAAAATAAAAACACATTACATCTTTATAGATAATGTAAAAAAATTATATTAAAGAGGCAGTAAGTTTTAAATAATTTTTAGCTTAGTCTACAAAAATCGTTTGAAACAGGGCTTAGGAGTGTCTTTAAGCTCGGTTGATGGCTTTTAGTTTGGTGATGGCTTTTGAATTTGCACAGAGATTGTGGAAAGAGATACTCGCTTGCGATTTTTGATAATACAGATATTAGTTTTTTAACATGTACTACAATTAACTTGTAAACCCTATCTTAAAAAAATACTCCGTTTAAAAGTTAGTTACTGTAACAAAAGTCAAAAACGATTTTTAGAAACCGTAAAGAACAATCTCTTAGCCTACAAAATCTGAACCAGTGTCGTAGGCGACTTCTTGACAGCACAGGTTTACCATCACCAGCCCAGGCATTCAGGCATTCAGCCCAAAGCATCTTTTCCTCTGGCGAATACTGGAGGAAACAGGAACACGAGTCTCATCTGAAATAACGTATTAGGAACCTGACATTTAAAGGCTGCCATGTTAGTTTGATGGGGCACATGTAGTGTAGACCTATGATTTGGGTGACAAAATTAATGGGGAGGCCATGTAGGCCCATAGTACACCCGACGTGACATGAGGCAATTCTTGGCCCGCATCTAGTACTACTTGTACTGGACCAAGTCTGGATGAACAACTCTGGTCTGTCCGGAAGAAATGAGGCTTTTTTTTTTTACTTCAGTGCAAAATTTGACCAAAGACCCCGCTCACCTTCAAAAGATCTAGCGTTCGGCGGTCAGTGATGGGTTTTATTTCACTATTTATATTTATATTTTTTATTTTTGGTTGTGTTTCTTTGTTTTTTTTCATATTCTTTTATATTGTTTGTGGTAAACTAATATATTTTTCTATTTTTATTTTTTTTTAAAATTTAATTATGTTAAATAAGTTAATTCAGTTACAGTAAAAAAATCAATCAGTTATAATAAAAAACTATAAGCCATCGCTATTCTGAACACCCCCTAAGAATCACGTAGTAAAGAAGCTAAAGCTAACCTATTTCGATATTGACCATCTCTACATTTCATACCTCTAACCTCTAATACATCTGTCTGCCAGTGCTGAAAGACCAAAACGTGTGCCACAAATGCTATTCGGTCGCTGTGTTTTCCGTACATAAATTCCAAAAATAGAGAGCCTGTTTTTTTTGCTACGTTTGATAGTTTATATCTACGGTCGATGGTTTTTGCTGTTAAAACGAATATTTGTACGAACAAACCAAATATCGATAAACCGTTTTGAAAAGACTATCCTAATAAATCATTTCAAAAAGATGAAAAAGATATTACATTTGTTTATTCGAAGAAAACAATAAACTATAAATCTTAAGCAAAAAAAGAATAAGATTAGAATTTTACTCTGTTTACAATTAGCAGTGCAGCCGTAGGCAGTTGCGAATTAGCTTCTCGTATTTTGCTTACAGAATTGTGTTGTTTACATTTTGCAAAGCAAATGAGCAATTATCCTAGTCATATTTTATAGGTATTATACGATTACTAGTACCATCCCTTTAAACAAAATACTAGCATTATGAAATACATCACACTGTCATACCCAAACTCAAACAGAGGCTTGCTCCAAACGGCTACAAGAAAGTGGCTCTTTGACTTTGTTAGGCTTTTGGTTATAATACATTATAACTGCTGTTAGTTTTTTAAGTTAAAAAAGAAAAATACCGTTATATCTTTTAAAACAAGTAAAATAATAAAAAGTCAAAAATATATAAAAAACTAAAAATATTAAAATTAAGAAGCCAACCGTTTAGAGGGTCCTTTTATCCTCCTAATTAACTGTTGAAGCAATAGCTTGTAAACTTGTCGGTTAACTTTCAGACCTGCCGTAGTTTAAAGATTCCTGACATGTAGTGCGGCTGCCATTTGACTTGGGCATCTCATCTCATGGAGTAGAGGTGGGAGACGGGTCGTATTTTTCTGGGCCAGCTCAAAGCCCGGTCAGTCCAATACGGCCCAAGAACGGCACGAGTACATCACGTGATGGGCTGTGCCGGCATGGTTCGACGGTGGGCCGGGCTGGGCCAGGAAAGTCGGCCCGTCGGACGGCACCGCATGGCTCGACGAATCATGTCGTGCTTGGGCCGGCCCAGCATGGGGGGGGACGACTGGCACGGGCAGCACGGCGGGCACAACGGCGCCGTCAGCCGCCTCGGCCTCCCACCTTCTCTTTGCCCTTCTGTCGCCAACCCATTCACACATCACAGAGCAAAGAAAGAGAGGGAGTAGAGGGGATTAGGGGAAGGAGTATACCATGCCAACTACCAAGGGGAGGAGCCGTATCATCACCGTCATCGCCAGCGATAGGAGCACCAAAGCGCGGCGCGGCACCACCACGAATGCCTCGCTGCGCACCCATGCGTGCGCGCATTGCGGCCGCCGCGGCCGCCCGATCCACTGCACGTGGCAGCTCACCCCACAGCCTCACAACCTCCTCGGCGGCGCCATGGCGGTGCTCTACGGTGGCATCCATCCGACCCAAGGTTGGGTCCCCGTCGAGGTCAACGCGAGGAGGGAGAAGAGCCAACGGTGACGAGGTAGCCACGCGACGGATCTAGGCGTGGGGAGGCGAGGGATGGGAGGCGGCGGGGAGCGAGGGAGGAGGGGGAGGCGGCGGGGAGGTGGGGACCGGGGAGGAGGGGGACGGGCCACCGGAGAGGAGGGGCGATGGGCGAGGGGAGGCGGAGGAGGAGGAGGGGAGGGGACCGGGACACCGGGAGGAGGGGGCGGTGGGGAGGGGAGGAGAATGAATCTCATGTTATGGATCTTGATGATGAATCTCGCTACGGGATTAGAAATGTTTGTTGGGTTGATGCAAGAAGTAGAGCAATGTATGAGTCTTTTAGCGACGTCATTACTTTTGACACAACATACTTACAAACAGATATGACATGCCTTTTGCTTGTTTTGTCGGAGTGAATCATCATGGGCAATCGGTGCTGTTAGGATGTGCTTTATTATCAAATGAAGACACTGCAACATTTGTTTGTTTATTTCAATCATGGCTTACATGTATATATAGGTTTCACGTAAACCTTAACGTAGGTGTAGCATTACTGAGCAATTAAGAATGATGCACAATCTATATCTAATCTACTCTCTTAAGCACTCAAGACCTTCAATCCAAGATCCATGTCCTTGAGTTCCTCAAGAGGATGGATATATACAGCTCTCCTTAGAAACTAGGTGGTAGATACGGTATTTCAAAATACCCTTTGAGTGATCATCAGGACCTACTCGGATTATACGGTTTAAATACTTCCAACGATGAAACAATATAGCTATTATACACACTTGGATCGTTCGACCCAAGTCGGATTATTTGACCTACTCGGATCATCCACGATCATCCGAGTTAATGCAACTTCTCTATGAAAGTGATTCGGGCCATGTTTTGACCCACTCGGGTCATCCGACTCACAAGAGAAAGGAAGATGGTGGACGTCACCACAATTATCGCCGTCGTCTTCGTCGTGTATAGTTACTTCGGGCTGGGCTTAGGCTGGCACAGCACGAACGTCGATACGGCGGGCTTTAGGTCATGCTTGGGCATGACTGGAAGTGAGGCGGGCCGACACAGCACGACACGGTGGGATGACTAGGCTAAACCGGTACGGCACGAATCGGCCCGAAGCATGATAGGCTCCCACCTCTATCATGGTGTAACATCTTGTTTTTCTGAGATTTTTAAAGCCTGGATTTTAAAAATGAATTTTCTGGAATTTTCTGAAATTAATTGAAGCTTCAAATGAATTTTTAAAGTTTTAAATGATTTAATGTGATTAAAATAAATATTAACATAAGTAGAAAATATTTTATTTGTGTTCCTCAGGTCTCAAGGAATTTTCTGGTATTTTTGGTGAATTTTTGGGATTTATTTGCTATTTTCTAGAGCTTTTAGAAGTTTATTTGAATTTGGAAAAAGAAAAGAAAAGAATTAACCTCAGCCGCCGATCACCTCTCTCCTCCGCGTCACCCGATCCCGCGCCGCGCCGCAGATTTGCGTCGCTTTTCCTTGCGCGCCGCGATCCGCCGCGCCACGCTGCGCCACGATCGCGCATCGACGCAGTGGCGGCACTGCCGCCGCGCCGCGCGCCGCGCGCGCCCTCGGCCGCCCTCGATCGCGCGCGCGCGATCACGCCGTCCGCTCCCGCGCGCGCGAACCCTAACCCTAACCCTAACCGCGCCCGCCGTCCGATCTTGCGCGCGTGGCGCATCTAGCCGCCTAACCCGTCGCGCCGCGCCGCCGCCAGAATCGGATCGAATCCCTCGGTTCGCGTGATAAAACGCACGTTCATCCTCGGTTCGCGTGCGCTCCGCCGAAACCTCGCCGCGCCTCGCGCCCTCGCGCTGCCGTCGCGGGCCGCTCCGCCGCCGCGTCTTTGCGCCTCGCCGTCGAGGTCGCGGGCAGCCGCCGCCGCGTCGCGCCGGTGAGCTCCCGCGCCGTTTTCGCCGTCGCCTCCGTCCGCCGCTCGCCTGCGCCGCTCGCTCGCCTCGGCGTCTCGCGCGCGCCGAGACCCTCGCGCCTCGCGCGCGCGCCGCCACGTCGCCGTCCGCCCCGCGCCCGCCACGCGTCGCCGCGCGCGCGATCCGCGCGCGCGCGCGCACCCGCGCGCGCCGCGCCGCCGCGGCGAGCCGCCGCGTCGCCGATCCGCCCTCGCGCCGGCCACGCGTCGCCTCGCGCGCGATCCTCGCCGCGCACCGCGCGCGCCGCGACGCCGCGCGGCGAGCCGCCACGCGTCGCCGATCCGCCGTCGCCACGCCGCGCGCGCAATCGCCGCCGCCGCTCGATCGAGCGAGCCCAGATCTGGCCGCGTGCGCGTCCCGCCGTCGGATCCCGCCGCCGCCGCGCCGAGCCGCCGGCTCGGCCTAGCCACGTGGCAACACCAGCGCGTGCCCACGCCAGCCCTAGCCCGTGGCATGACACGTGGCATGCCACGTCGGCGCCACGTCGGCCGAGCCGCCCCGAGCCACGTGGCAGCCGTCGCCACCGCCACGTCGGCCGGGTGACACGTGGCAGCATATGCTGCTGCCACGTCACCGCAGCCGCCGCGTCAGCACCCTCTCTCCCCCGTGCACTGTTGCGTGGACCGAGTCCACGGTGGACTCGAATTTCGTGGACCGGGTTCACAAGACGAGAACTTTTCCGATTTTCCCGAATTAATTTTAGAATTAATTTTCCGGGAGCCCGTTCTCCTCCGTCCTAGCTCCGATTGACCCCGTTCTTTTTTCTAAATTCATCTAAAATCGAGCTCTAGCTGTTGGTTCTGGTTTTGTGAATTTTGGAGTTCATCTTCTTGTCATTTTATGTGTTTCTTTGTTTTGGTCGTTTTCTCTCGTTAGATTCGGATTAGGAGGAGCGTGTTTCGCGCTGTAAGACCGTGAGTACCCACTGAGCATAACGAAGGCAAGTCATGTCCCTTGATCATGTTGAACCCAATTTTGCAAACTATTATTTAATTATTTTGCTTTAAATTACATTGCATTGCTATTTTTATTCAAACCTTTGCACAGGTAGCTATTGTCCCAATTGCAATTATACCTCCTTGACACTTTGAAATACCATGATGCCATTGTCACCATAGGTTGGGAAATTTATTAGTGATGCTAGTTTATTTATCACATGGGTTGGTACGATTAGATTGCTTAGCCGGTTTATATTTACGATTGATCTCATCACACATGTTAAATTATTAATTTGACTTAATGACATATGGAACTGTGGTTGGTGCCACGTGTATTAAAATTTGTGCCACGTCATTGGTGTGACGTTGGCTTGGTTATACAAATTGGTTTTGCACTCAAGCAGTGATCGTGCAAGAAAGGGGAAGTACAGCTTGTACTTTGGGGGATGTGGTAGTCTCGCCCGGGTAATGTTAAGGACTTAACTTTGTGCGCCATTGATCTGAGCTTAATCGTGCAAACCACATGTCTATTATGGGATGGACCTGGCTGATTAATTTGTAATATTTCAATTCAATTCTGCCATTGTGATGGACATGGTTGCTGATTTCCATGTGGCGCAAGGGGGTGTGATCGAAACCTAGCGGGCGGATTGCATTGAGGTAGAGCATTGTAAAGGCCTTGTTGTGATTTCCTTAGGCCTAGGCTAATCACATCGTGTGGGTACAGATTGTGCAACCTCTGCAGAGTGTAAAACTATTCGAATAGCGCGTCCTCGGTCATGGGCGGTGCTCGGGATTTCACACGAGGGTTAGTGTTTCATTTATAACTTGGTGGTTTATGTTGGGAGTGGGCAGGTAGTTCACTGTTGGTTTAAACTTGTGAATTGGTGTTCACAAGTGGTTCATGTTTATTCCTTTGATTATCTATTATTCTGTTTTGATTAACTTTCTTTCAAGTTATTTAATATATTTCATCAATAAATGCCTTTATGCAAATTAACCTTTCAGCCTTCCTTTGGTAAGCCTTGCATATTATATTGCATTTATTGTTACAAACGACTTGTTGAGTACCAATGTACTCACGGCTTTACGCCTATGTTGCTCAGTTGAGGGAGAGGAGTACTATCAGCAGGAGGTGCCGGAAGGAGAGTACTACGGCGACTTCACGGATTAGGCTTCGTTCTCCACTCGATAGCCCGTGGCTTGTCGATTGGTCGCTACGCTTTATTTTGGATTTCATTGCTATTTTGTTAAGCCCTTAGGCTAGAGATATTGTAAGCTTGGCCATAAGGTCGCACCTTTGATATTTTATCGATATTCGAGTTTTCCTTTATTATTATCGTGTGTATGACTATGATGACATCTATGTTTGATGTGTGCACTAGCGTGATCTGGACTAGTGCAGTTTACGAGAGACCGAATTTGCATATTCGGTCTCGACAGAGATGGTATCGAGCCATATCGATTGTAGAGGACTAAGCCTAGTTAAATTGGTCGATAGCCCAAAATTTATTTTCTAAATCAAACCAACTAAATTTGATATTTAGTAATATCTATATCTTCTTACCTCATTCTTAAGGATTCTTGTCTCTCGCCCCAACTCTTGCAAAATTTGTTTTCCTAAAGTTATAAACCGATCTTTCCTTTATAAATGCATTAGATGTCCCAAACTTCCTACACTCGACGGGAGGATGGATGTCACTTACGCGTTACTTGGAGTCTCGGATTTAAGAGATCGCCTGCCTACCTCACCAAGGATGAGAAGCAAAAGGTCAACGATCGGAGCATCTCCGGCTATACTTCACCACCCGAGTCGGCAGCGGTGCTACATCACAGTTTCAAGAACACCGGTGCCAGTGGGGAGATGTCAGCACAAGGAGTTGCGCACAAAGCCATCCGTCGACTTTGCAAGCTATACAAGATCAACATGGCCAGACTCGTCCGGAAGTTCAAGGAGCGACGGAGCCACCCCGAGACTACGAGCGATGCAGGAGGAGCCCGACCGCGATCGCAAGACCTCTACCGTCGCCTACACCGCCGAGCCGGAGGAGAGCGTCGTATCACCGAGATCGTCGCGCCTACCTCGGCCGGTTCACTCCAGCCCGCCATCGAGCGATCGCGCCGATCCGCAACTCGTGGGTTGTCTACAGCGATTCTGAGGACGATAGCAGAGTACCCTATTTGTTAGGACCCGAGTGGGAGCCTTCAGAGTAGATAGTGCGAGTAGACACGTTGGATTTTATTTGCAGTTGTGTGTGATGTGAGCTACAAATGTTGCCTTAAAAGCATTATATTGCGATCATGTCAATCTTTTATTGGAGTTTATTTTTGTTCAATTTCTTAGTTAGCCTTTTGGCTAAGTGTTTGTTTAGTTTAGGTCTCCATTAAGTAAAACCCCCTTAGACGCATTCACCTCTTATCTATGCTTTTCCCTCTCGTCTTTTACCTTTGGTCAGTGATTGTTTTCTTTTGAGCAAGATGGTTGATACCAGAATTCCTCCACCGCAATCGTCGGGGAACCAGACTCAGAGAACAAATCTTTGCGCAGCGGTGCCACCTACCTTGGATCCCGCCCTCGATCGATTCTTGATGGCCCAGACTCGAGATGATGCGAGACCATGATGCGAGGTATGCAAACTATGATGCGGCGACAAAGACACGAGCAGTACCACCACCAAGACTCGTCGCAGACCGGCTATGCAGAGTTCATGAGGACGAGACCGCCTGTTTTCTCGGTTCGTCACGAGCCTTTGGAGGCCGACGATTGGGTCCGTTCGATTGAGAAGAAATCGAACTTGGCTGCTGCACCGGCAGAGAGAAGGTTTTGTATGCAAGACATCGGCTGAGGGACCAGCAGCAGAGTGGTGGGAAACCACTGTGCCGCCCATGAGAACCAAAGACAACATCACTTGGAAGGAGTTCGCCAAGGCCTTCCATACCGCTCATGTCATGGATGGAGTGGTTGAGATGAAGAAGGATGAGTTTGGGAGTTCCAGCGAGAGGAACTCGGTGAGTGAATATCTCAATAAATTCACTCGGTTGGCTCGCACGCGCTGCAGGACGTAGCGATGATGCAGCTCGCGTAAGAGGTTCAAGAAAGGCTTGAACCCAGCTTTGAAGGTGCAAGTCGAGGCAACGCGACTATGCGATTTCAGCAGTTGGTGGATAAGACCATTCTCATCGAGGAGAGTCGCCGAGCTCGAGGAGTCTCGCAAGAGGAGGTTGATCCAGCGAGGATCACGGTCACACCGATCTCGAGACCTCGCTTTGGTTCCTACCCTGCACGAAGCTGCCACAGCGAAAGGCCAGCAGCAGCCTTCTTGATTTGGACCCAGCTCGCATAACGCGCGCGATTTGATCACAGGCGGTGTCCCGGTGGTTCCGATGGACAGCAGCAGAAGAGCAATAATTCAGAAAGATCCGTCACTTGCTTCAAGTGTCATGAGGTGGGACACTATGCTAGCAAGTGCCCTCGAGGCGTGCCCCGACGATTCGCTTTGACTTGGGAGCCACACCCGGTCGTACCTCTACCGGGGAGCGGGGCGAGGAGCACCCCGCCTCGGGGCAGCGCAGGACGCCGGTGGTGAGAGGTCGTGAACCACGCCACCGCAGAGGATGCCCAGCAGCACCAGACGTTGTGATCGATGCGTTTCGCATATTGGCCTCGCCACCGCTTTATTTGATTCGAGCTTCGCATTCGCTTGTTTCTGAGTTTTGCTTTAAAGCAACAATTGAAAAGCTGTTGCTCTTGGATCTGTTCTTTTAATCCAATCCCGGATCCGAGTTGAGATCCAACCTAGGTTGTCCAGAGTTAGGATAACCATTCGTGGAGTTGAGTTCAGGTCGACCGATTTTGTTGGATATCGATCCCTAGACGTAATCTTGGGAATGGATTGGCTTCGTAATAGCAGCGATGTTAGGCGTGGGAGCGAGCGGTGACCTTAACCAATTGACGGAGTTAAGGTGCGATTCGCGGCGGTGAGTGTCGGCGAGCTACCATGATTTGCGAGTAAGGTAATCCAGTTGGAGGAGTACGGTTGTCGAGAGTACCCGACGTGTTTCGGATGATCTTCCGGTATGCCACCAGAGAGGGAGGTTGAGTTTCGATTGAGCTTGTGCGGTACCGCTCCGATTTCCAAGAGACCCTACGGATGCCACCAATGATTTAGCGAGTTGAAGAAGCAAATTCGGGAGCTTTTAGATAAGGGTTACATCGATCGAGTTCGTCCCGTGGGAGCGCCGTTGTTGTTCGTCAAGAAGAAAGATGGTAGTCGCGCATGTGTGTGGACTACGAGCACTTAATGAGGTCACCGTCAAAAATAAGTACCCTCCGCCGGGATCGATGACCGCTTGACCAGCTTAAGGGAGCAGGAGTATTCTCCAAGATTGATTTGAGATCAGGATATCATCAGATGAGGATACGTAAGGAGGACATATCCAAGACAGCCTTCTCGACTCGTTATGGTCTATACGAGTTCACAGGAATGTCATTTGGTTTGACTAATGCTCCGGCATATTTCATGTATTTGATGAATAAGGTGTTTATGGAATATTTGGACAAGTTCGTCGTTGTGTTCATTGACGACATTTTGATATATTCCAAGAATGAGGAGGAACATCAGGAGCACTTGAGACTAGTATTGCAGAAATTGAGAGATAATCAGTTGTATGCAAAGTTCAGCAAATGTGAGTTTTGGATGAAGAAAGTCGCTTTCTAGGGCATGTGTTGACAAATGAAGGAGTCGCATTGACCAGTGGAAAGTAAGTGATGTTTTGGATTGGCATCACCACTTGATTACCAGTCGAGTTTTCTGGTATGGCAGATACTACCGTCGCTTTATTGAGGGATTTTCCAGGTGGCTGCACCCCTCACGCAGATTGCTCAAAAGAAAAAGAAATTCACTTGGACGCCAGAGTGCGAGAAGAGTTTTGTAAACTTAAGGAGAGTTTGACCACAGCCAAATGCTTGTGTTGCCCGATATAAACAAGGATTTTGAGATATTTTATATGCCTCGCGCAAAGGTTTGGGTTGTGTCTTAATGCAAGACAAGAGAGTGGTAGCCTATGCCTCACGCCAGTTGAGACCGCATGAGGAGAACTACCCTACCCATGATTTAGAGTTGGCAGCCGTAGTGCATGCTTTAAAGATTTGGCGTCATTATTTGATGGGTAACAGATGTGAGGTTTACACGGATCATAAGAGTCTGAAATACATCTTTACCCAGTCCGAGCTTAACCTCAGGCAGAGGAGGTGGTTAGAGCTGATAAAGGATTATAATGTAGGCATACATTATCATCCTGGGAAAACTAATGTTGTTGTAGATGCCTTGAGCAGAAAGGTATACTCCAATTCAGTGATGGTTCGAGAGAGTCAGCCAGCTTTGCATGCGGAATTTCAGAAGCTTAGCCTTGAGTTGGTTGAGCCAGGATTTTTAGCAGCTATGGAGATGCAGCCTACTTTGGATGGTCAGATTCGCCAGGCTCAGTCAGATGATGAGGCATTTCAATGGATCGAAAGAACTTAAGTGAAGGTAAAGAGTCGATTTTGGTGGATGACCAGGGAACCTTGTGGTTCAAGCAGCGTTTGTGTGTGCCCAACAAGCAAGAACTAAAGGATGTGTTGTTAAAAGAGGCTCATGAGTCACTATATTCGATTCATCCAGGCAGTACCAAGATGTACCAAGACATTAAGGATAAATATTGGTGGCCAAGCATGAAGCGTGAGATCGCTGAGTATGTAGCCCTTTGTGATGTTTGCCAGAGAGTAAAGGCAGAGCACCGAGAGACTGCGGGTTTGCTCTGACCATTGAAAGTTCCCGAGTGGAAGTGGGAAGAAATTGGTATGGACTTTATAGTCAGTTTGCCTAAGACCAAAGAGGGCTATGATTCAATTTGGGTCATTGTGGACCGATTGACCAAGGTTGCTCATTTGATTCCAGTTAAGACGACTTACAGTGGTGACAGATTGGCAGAGCTATATATGTCCAGGGTTGTCAGTTTGCATGGTGTGCCCTAAAAGATTGTGTCAGATCGTGGATCGCAGATTCACCTCCGGTTTTGGGGTAGTTTCCATAAGGCTATGGGAACTCACCGAATTTCAAGATAAACATATCACCCCGCATGGATGGTCGACAGAGCGAGTTAATCAGATTCTGGAGGACATGTTGAGAGCCTGTGTGCTCGATCATGGGTCTAAATGGGACAGTTGTTTACCTTTTGCAGAGTTCTCATACAACAACAGTTATCAAGCCAGTTTGCAGATGTCACCGTTTGAGGCATTGTATGGCAGAAATGCAAGACCCTCTCAATTGGAAAGAGACGGGAAGGTCGAGTTTTTGGCCCGCATCGTTTGAAAGAAGCCGAGGATAAGGTCCGCTTGATACAGGAAAGGTTGAAAGCTGCCCAGGCCAGACAGAAAAGCTATGCCGATACCAGACGCCGAGAGCTGAGTTTTGAGCCAGACGACTTTGTGTATCTTAGGATCACACCATTTAAGGGTGTGAAGAGGTTTCAGCTAAAAGGAAGCTTGCAGAGATATGTTGGTCCGCTCAGATTCAAACGCAGGGAGAGGTTGCTTATCAGTTGGAACTACCTGCGTCCTTCAGTGGGGTACATGACGTCTTTTATGTGTCCCAGCTAAAGAAGTGCTGCGCGCGCACGAGGAGGTTGTGCGCTTGAGGCCGTTGACTGCAGGAGGATCTGCGTACAAAGAGCACCAGTCAAAATCTTGGAAGTGTCGAGCAAGTCACCGGAATAAAGTGGTCCGTTTTGCAAAGTTCGGTGGAGCAACCATTCCGAGGAGGAAGCCACCGGGAGCGCGAGGAGGATCTCGAGCGGAGTTCCCGAACCTATTCTCTTAGTTGGCCCGGATCTCGGGTGAGATCTCGTTTAAGGGGTAAGGTTTGTAACATCCTGCTTTTTTCTGAGATTTTTAAAGCCTGGATTTTAAAAATGAATTTTCTGGAATTTTCTGAAATTAATTGAAGTTTCAAATGAATTTTAAAGTTTTAAATGATTTAATGAGATTAAAATAAACATTAACATAAGTAGAAAATATTTTATTTGTGTTCCTGGTCTCAAGGAATTTTCTGGTATTTTTGGTGAATTTTTGGGATTTATTTGCTATTTTCTAGAGCTTTTAGAAGTTTATTTGAATTTCTGGAAAAAGAAAAGAAAAAGAATTAACCTCAGCCGCCCGATCACCCTCTCTCCTCCACGCGTCACCCGATCCCGCGCCCGCGCCGCCGCCGTACCTTTTCCCGCGCGCTTCTCGCGCCGATCCCGCCTCACGCGCCACGTGTCAGATCGCATGACGCTGCGCTGGCAGCGGCACCAGCCAACGCGCCGCGCCCGCCGCGCCCTCGCCGCCTCCGAGCGCGCGCAGCGCGATCACGCCGCTCCGCCCGCGCGAACCCTAACCCTAACCCTAACCGCGCCCCGCCGTCCGATCTTGCCGCGTGGCCGCATCCTAGCCGTCTAACCCGTCCGCGCCCGCGCCGTCGCTGTAACCGGATCGAATCCCTCGGTTCGCGTGATAAAACGCGCGTTCATCCCTCGGTTTTGTGAATTTTGGAGTTCATCTTCTTGTCATTTTATGTGTTTCTTTATTTTCGGTCGTTTTCTCTCTCGTTAGATTCGGATTCCGGAGGAGCAGGTTTCGCGCCAGAAGACCAGGAGTACCCCGCTGAGCATAACGAAGGCAAGTCGTGTCCCTTGATCATGTTGAACCCAATTTTGCAAAATATTATTTAATTATTTTGCTTTAAATTACATTGCATTGCTATTTTTATTCAAACCTTTGCACAGGTAGCTATTGTCCCAATTGCAATTATACCTCCTTGACACTTTGAAATACCATGATGCCATTGTCACCATAGGTTGGGAAATTTATTAGTGATGCTAGTTTATTTATCACATGGGTTGGTACGATTAGATTGCTTAGCCGGTTTATACTTACGTTTGATCTCATCACACATGTTAAATTATTAATTTGACTTAATGACTTATGGGCGTGGTTGGTGCCACGTGTATTAAAATTTGTGCCACGTCATTGGTGTGACGTTGGCTTGGTTATACAAATTGGTTTTGCACTCGAGGCAGTGATCGTGCGAGAAAGGGGGAAGTACGGTTGTACTTTGGGGATGTGGTAGTCTCGCCTGTAATGTTAAGGACTTAACTTTGTGCGCCATTGATCCGAGCTTAATCGTGCAAACCACATGTCTATTATGGGATGGACTGGCTGATTAATTTGTAATATTTCAATTCGATTCTGCCATTGTGATGGACATGGTTGCTGATTTCCATGTGGCGCAAAGGGGGGTGTGATGCGAAACCCTAGCGGGCAGGATTGCATTGAGGTAGAGCATTGTAAAGGCCTTGTTGTGATTTCCTTAGGCCTAGGCTAATCACATCGTGTGGGTACAGTTGTGCAACCTCTGCAGAGTGTAAAACTATTCGAATAGCCGCGTCCTCGGTCATGGACAGTGCTCGGGGATTTCACACGAGGGTTAGTGTTTCATTTATAACTTGGTGGTTTATGTTGGGAGTGGACAGGTAGTCCACTGTTGGTTTAAACTTGTGAATTGGTGTTCACAAGTGATTCATGTTTATTCCTTTGATTATCTATTGTTACTGTTTTCAGTTAACTTTCGCTTTCAAGTTATTTAATATATTTCATCAATAAATGCCTTTATGCAAATTAACCTTTCAGCCTTCTTTTGGTAAGCCTTGCATATTATATTGCATTTATTGTTACAAACGACTTGCTGAGTACCAATGTACTCACGGCTACGCCTATGTTGCCCGATTGAGGAGAGGAGTACTATCGCAGGAGGTGCGGAAGGAGAGTACTACGACGACTTCACGGATTAGGCCGCTTCTCCACTCGATAGCCTCGTGGCTTGTCGATTGGTCGCTACGCTTTATTTTGGATTTCCGCTCTATTTTGTTAAGCCCTTCCGGCTAGAGTTATTGTAAGCTTAGCCATAAGGTCGTACCTTTGATATTTTATCGATATTCGAGTTTTCCTTTATTATTATCGTGTATATGACTATGATGACATCTATGTTTGACTGTGTGCACTAGCGTGATCCTGGATTAGTGCAGTTTACACAGAGAGACCGAATTTGCATATTCGGGTCTCGACACATGGAGCCAACATAATGAGAACACGCTGCTAGAATTAGGGAGTTTTAAATATTTGTCACTTCAAAATTTGGTGTGTCAGAATTTGTTGCGGAGTATATTATAATTATTATTTTTCACTCCAAAGCTTATGTGATCAATCTTTCGCCACTTTCATATCCCTGCTAATATAATATAGGATCCATCATCTCACCTCCTCCCGATTCAACTCTCTGTCACCCAGTTCTAACTCTGGCGATCCATCACCCCCTAAGTATGTCCACCCAACTCTCTCGGGGGACTAGCGAATAGATCCTCTTTCTCACCTCCACAGCCCCAACAACTCCTAACATGAAGGATTAGTGAATAGATCCTCTTCCTCGCCAACCCGAGTCCCAACAACCCCTAACAAACTCCTCGATCCATCCATCTCGCACAACACTTGCCGCCGCTCTTCACTTCCTCTACTACGACGGCTCCCGGTCCCATCTCCCATCGCCGCGCCTACCCCCACTATCGTCGCACCGGAAGGAGCTGCGGTTTTTTCATTGACAACGACGCACGACACGCTCATAATGGCGTAGCCTTGGTGCTTGGCGCCGCTTCGCACTCCAATGGCGGAGGCGAGCCGTGGTCCATCCATGGCGATGTTCGCGATGGGATCAAGAGGGTTCATACGATTCGCGTTGCACCATCATTGGATTCCCGTTCGGCCCGTAATCGGCGATGACTCGGCGATTCGTCCATCGTCTGAATCTCCCATTTTGTCGAATTGCATATCAGGTGTGTCCGTATGGTATTAGTTATCCCAACTCCTGGGGCTAATCTTGACATATTCAGATTTGTTGGATTCAAAACCATTCACTTGGCTAAGGCCGTAATGCCCCAATTTCTGGACCATTAGAAATCCCTGCAACAACCCGTAATCTGTTCGGTTGTAGAGTGTTGTACAAGAGTGAGCATCACACCAACACATTAATTCATTGTAATGAATCAAATTTTATTACAAAAGTACAACATAACAGCCAGTTTTTTTACTATAGGCCGTTCAGGCCCAAAGTTATATCACATTACAAAAGAACTCCAAAGGCGTGTCTGAGCGAGGATGAGACTCAGAACCACTGATCATCTACACTGTAAGATTCTTCAAGTTCTTCGTCATCAGGTTCCTCTTTATTATCCCAAGACTCTTCTGTTATTCACTTATTTGTTTAGCAAGTAATGAGTATAACCATACCCAGTATGTCATAAGAGGAAACCCTATTTAACTATTTGCCAAGATTCTCAAGAGATGGGAATATAATGGTTTATTAATGTGTTTGTGGATGCAATTTTAGTTGTAAATATTTTTGAACAGAAAACAAATAAACATTAATTTCTTAAAGAAGATGGGATTTCAACATGTTGGATTACCAGGTTAAAACATTATGAAAGCTACTTATGTCTTGCTATTAGAATCACCCATTAAACACATCTTTATTTACCGGAAGCATGGTGTATTTGGATACCATTTGTTATACTTTGCACATCTTTATTTACCGGAAGCATGGTGTATTTGGATACCATTTGTTATACTTTGTAGAGTTGCCTACCTTTACCTACAAGATTTCTCGAACTCTTAATGTCATGTAACAGGCACGCAACATAGCGTACGACTGAGTTGAGGAAACAAGGTCTTTCGCTACTCTTCTTTTTCTAGTCTCTACCAAGTAGGTTATGGACCTCACAGTGTCAGGATTCCTGAAGTAGAATTAGCAACCCGAATGATTGAACCTACCATTGTTAAGTATGAAAGACTCCTTCCAAACCACCCATTGTCTGTAGGTCTAGTAGATATACAGTTGATTTGAGTAGTTACTAGACCAGACTTGACAAGTCAAAACTTGTGGTTGAGCGATTTCTGTGCTCTTTACTCAACATAAGGTTCTAGTCTTTACTTTTCACCAACAAGATAGCCATCCACAAACCAACAACCCAGTGCACTATGTGATGCGGATACGCACGTGTCTTGTACTTTTCAGTTAAATATATTATTCAACTGTAAAGAGTTATTGAGCCGCATCAAACATTGCCAGGTGAACTCATTCCGAACTAAATATAATGTTGTTATTCATAAGAATAGAATACTATCTCATGTCATTAAATGGTGCATTCTTAGGTTTGTCGATGGCAAAGCAATGGAGACCACCTTTGAGAATAATCAATCTACTAAAGTTTGTTCGAGTTTATCATTGCTGCTGAAATTCCTTGAGGGAATTAGGAGTGTTCTTCAATCAAGATCGTTCACCTTTCATTTGGGAATTGGGTGCACGATAGATCTTCGCTGGTGGTCGCGAAATCGACGCGAGTGTGTTTTGGCGGATTAAAGAGTGTTCGTCCCTTGCATTGGCATTGGAGGATAGCTACGATTCATCAAGACTCCCGCGAGTATCCATCCTACGTCGAGAAGATCGGGCGACCCCGCATCATCCGTATCGAGCGCGTTTACTCGGTAGGATCTTATCCCTTCACTTTTAGATTGATTTATTTCTGTCCTATAGTCCATTAAACCGAAAATTGCAACAAAAATCCAAACCCTAGTTTCACATCTGTTATTTTCGTGAGTTTTATTAAGTTTGATCCATTAGAAATTTTGTTTACGTGCTGATCTTAGTGTCCTTTTGCGTTGCTTTATCGTTGCACCTTTAATCCTTGAAAATCTGCTAGTTGATCTTTCAATTAGCATAAAAAAGTAGATTCAATTTACTTTTTGAAATCTTGTTCTTGCTGTCCACATAAGATCTTTGCACATCTTAAAAGAATATCACATCCGAATATATCTGGGTTTCCTTTTTCTTGATTGATTTGGTCACAAGAAACCCTAACTGCCACAAGAATCTTAGTTGGACACATTGCACTGTCTCAAATTTGTTGCGGTTTGAATTCGAAAGGTTAAGATCTTCACTTAAATCCTTTGAACCTTGAGACTAGTCTTTGATAATTGCTTTAGGCTGTTCTAGAATTATCTACACATTGCTGAACAACTTTGGACTTACGAACAATTAAACCTAGTTCGGCCTTAAGTATAAAAAAAAAGAGCCAAAAAAAAAGAAGACAGCCAATTGAAAAAAAAAGAGCCACGGCTTGAGCAAAAAAAAAAAACAAAGAAAGAAAGAAAGAAAAAGAAAGCAAGAAAAGAAAGCATTGGCCGAATTTGAGTGAGTTAATCTTAGTCCATAAATTCAGATTGTGTATTTAATTTCTTTGGACAATCTTGTGCCCTCAAATTCATATTATTGCAATTGGCTAGCGTCTCTCCTAGTACTTGGTGCAAAACGAGCTAATATTCCCGATTGTTTCCTTTAGCTCATTCCTTTTGTTTGCATTGAGTCACATTGATCATTGTGTGTGCGTTCATATACTTCACTTATATCATTTGGATCGGCACATAGGCAATACTTTCTAGCTTGGATTATTACTTAATTTTACAATATCGTGAAATTCAGATTGTGTAGGATAAATACTTTCTAACCAAACTCTACAAAATATCCTTTGTCGTGCAATTGTGAGTCACTTTTAAATCTGCTTGATCATCACTTGCTATTGTAGCCACCACCAAGTGTAAGTTTCTTTTTGGCCTCAATTCACTTCGGAAAGGTAAGAACTTTACTTGGGAGAGGAAAGAGTGAGATTGAGTGAATTCCACATATCATACATATCTTGGTGTTGTTTCGTGTTGCTTTGCACAATCTAACCATGACAGGCGAAGAAAATAACGATGATGACGTTTCTAACATTTGGCAATGAGAAGTGCTATGAAACAAGAATTTGTAGCTAGCACAGCTACAATGGAGGGACAGCTCAAGACAGATATGCAAGATCACCGCATTGAATTCAATCATCAAATGAAAGTATTATGCTCAAACATTGTGAATGATATTGTGCAGGTACTTCGTCCACAACAAGAAAAAGATAACTTTACTCCTTTCTATGGAAGTGAGGATCCAGAAGAGTTATCTTGAGTGGGAATGGCGCATGGAGAAAGTATTTAGATTTCAAAAGCTTCCCAAAAACCAAGAGGTGATGCGTGCCACTAGAGAATTTGAAGATTATGCTTATAGTTGGTGGCATCAACGATTTGGAAACGAATTCATTAAATCTTGATCAGATTTAAAAGCACTCATGAGGAGAGAATTTGTGCCATCCTATTATGCGCAGGGATTACTTCGCTATTTGGAGAGTATCACACAAGAGAGTAATACAGTGCAAGAATATTATTTTGAGCTACAAGATGCATTACGTCGAGCCGGTGTCATTAGTGAACTACAAAAGAAGATATACTTCAAAAGAGAATTGAATTCTAAGATTGCCGCTACACTTCAACATAAATATTTTGGTAGTGTGCAAGATCTTGTGAATTGTGCTATTCAAGAGGAGAAGAGACTTATGAAGAGACGTACACCAGCTTTCTCCCACCCATACTTCAATTCTGCTGCCTCTACTAGTGTG
This sequence comes from Melocanna baccifera, assembly GCA_036346265.1. Taxonomy (NCBI): domain Eukaryota; kingdom Viridiplantae; phylum Streptophyta; class Magnoliopsida; order Poales; family Poaceae; genus Melocanna; species Melocanna baccifera. The sequence goes on along the minus strand of CM070688.1, from coordinate 8,930,074 downwards.
ACACATGAGAAGATGACCGAGCATGGGACTTTCCTTTGGTCAAGGAGATATATAGTATTCTAAAACTACATATAGCTCCTAAGATACACCACAACCTATGTGAGGATGAGAGCCACATAGCCAAATTGAGTGAGAGTTATAAAAAGACTGAGCTGTGTGATTCCACCATATGTGAGGTTGAGAGCATCCAAATTGAGAGTGTGAGAGAGACATCAAAAGAAAAGAGAGAAGTAGAAGATAGACAAAGTGAGGATGCATCTGAAACTAACACATTAATATCTACTTCTAGTGTTGTTTCTCATATTGTGCAGGTTGACATTAAAGATGAAGAATTGAACATTCAACAACCGGCACCTTTGAAGCCAAATGAGGAGGAGATAACCACGGGAAGGGATAAAGTGCTTGCTGCCCCGTGGGTGCATCCTAATAATTTTAAACACCTAGTGCCTACATCATTTGAGGAGGACGACAAAGGTAACACTATTGGTGCTGAATTTAATTGTGCAAAGGTGATTAATTGTGAGTACTCATATGATCAACCAACAATTACATGTTCTGAAATTTCTTTGCTCAATTTACATAATGTGGAATTGATTATTCATAAGGAAGTTCTTACTAGAATATCTCCTAACGATTCTTTGTGCTATATTATGTTAGATAATCCTAGAGAGCTATCTAGTGTGATTTATAATGTTGCTGAAATTTCAAGTTCAAAATCACTAGTTAGTACCTATGCCTACACATATAAGTTCAATTTGATTGAAAATTATGGTGTAGATGACAAATTTTATGTTCACAGAATTTGCATTACATGTGATAAGCTTATGAATTGAAATCGCATATTATTGATAAACAATCTTTATGCCATGTTATAATCACAATGAGATTAATTTCAACAATTGCACGATCGTTTACAAAGATTTCATAAGTCTACTTGTTCGATCTTTAATGTACAACCATGTAAAATAATCGAGTAGCGCAGCTTGAAGCATGGAGGTCGCTCAAAATTTTCTTTCCTATGTATGAACAAATAAATCTGATTTTCCCCATTAATGATTTGTCTATAGAAAAGTCGAGGACGACTTTCTTTTATGGGAGGGAGAATGATGTGAAAAATAATATTGCAATGCATGCATATTTTGGTTGCTACTATATTCATCGGTTTATGCAAAATAATGAAAATGGCACAACAATTGACTCTTACATATACCATGCGTATGTGTTGTTCTTTCGCTTATTACACCTTCAGATGATCATGATGTGCTAACCGTAAGAAGTGTTGATGACAAATATATATACCATGCATACACATTGTATTCTTTGTTTAGTACAATTTCAGGCTATCAAAAGCCGAGGACGGCTTTTCTTGAAGAAGGGGAGGATGATGCAGATACGCACGTGTCTTGTACTTTTTAGTTAAATATATTATTCAACTGGAAAGAGTTATTGAGCCGCATCAAACATTGCCAGGTGAACTCATTCCGAACTAAATATAATGTTGTTATTCATAAAAATAGAATACTACCTCATGTCATTAAATGGTGCATTCTTAGGTTTGTCGATGGCAAAGCAATGGAGACCACCTTTGAGAATAATCAATCTACTAAAGTTTGTTCGAGTTTATCATTGCTGCTGAAATTCCTTGAGGGAATTATGAGTGTTCTTCAATCAAGATCGTTCAGCCTTTCCGCTGGGAATTGGGTGCACGATAGATCTTCGCTTGGTGGTCGGCGAAATCGACGCGAGTGTGTTTTGGCGGATTAAAAAGTGTTCGTCCCTTGCATTGGCATTGGAGGATAGCTACGATTCATCAAGACTCCCGCGAGTATCCATCCTACGTCGAGAAGATCGGGCGACCCCGTATCACTATGACACTGTCACCAATCCAACTCAAGCCTCCTCCCTAGGGTAATGTTATAGATTCCGCCCAACTTGTGGCTTTCCATGAATTATCCTTAACCCTAGAACAAGTTTTTTTTATGAATCTATCGATAAAATGCCAATATCACTTAGTAGTATAAAATATTTGACTTCAAGTTATCTATAGTTATTTAATTATATCATAATTTGATATTACTAAGGTTGTCAAGAAAATATTGTCTTAAATTAAACATGTCATTTTCTAGTGGTAGGATATAACTTGTTATCATGTCATTCTAAATAGTTATTGTAAATAAATAGTAGTCTCAGTAAATAAAAGTAATGAAATTATGTAAATAAATAATTTAAATGGTTTGGGTTCAACACATTCAAAATATATGACTTGTCTTGTTGTTCAAAATATTCTACTGCTCAAGGTTTTAAGGCCTCAATCAGTCCTTGTACTATAGACTCAGAGAAGTCATAAGCTAGTGCAAACAATTAAAAAAACATGACTTTGGACTTTGGACATAAGCTAGTGCAAATTATATTAATGTTAAGCTCATAATTAAGTCCCAATTAGTAATTGTGCTAATATATCCCATTCCTTGACTTTGGACATAAAAACCATGTCACCCTAGAAATAATGGTAAATATACTAGTAATAGATCCTTGGGGACATTAAATTGCCTTAACATCATTCCAAATATCTGAGTGAGATGGTAAGAAGGGTTGGTGCGGATGTAGCACAAGAATATGGTTTACGGTACAACCATCTAGATAATCCTAAGGACTTAATCTTATAAAACCTTTTCATTGTAAAACAGTGTAACCACAAGTCTATAGTGGGTACAAACCAGCTAATTAATTTGAATCGACTCAGTGTGGGTTGCAACATCTGGAGGAACACGGGTCGTGTCGCTGAATTTAAGTTGCCTGCAGCATAAGAGGGTCCTCTGGAGTGAGTGGACGTAACCCCACAATGATGAAAACTTTAGCGGGTGTAGCCCCGTTAGGAAGATGCACTGTAAAGGCCTTATGGTGATCTTCTTGATCTGCATGTCTAAAGAAACATGTGAAATATAACAAGTTGATTATCTCTGATGAGTAAAGTGTGCAACTCGGTAGAGTGAAAACTATCCGAACAGTTGTGCCCATGGTCATGGGTGGTATGGGAACTTACTCGAGTTAGTGTTTATTTTTAAAACCTTATGTGTGAGATGAAAAACACAATGGATGGATGTAACCTTGAGTTGATTTTTGCTAGGCGGATGCAACTCAATGATGATAATGATTGAATGTAACCGTAGTAACAAAACTAGAATACGGTGGATGGATCTATGTAAAAGGTGGATGGAACTTGCACTGTTATTATTGCTACATACTTTTACATTCTTTAGAAAACATGATTTAGTTCAAAATGCTAAGTCCCAGAAATTTGTATTTACTGTAACTTTCAACCAAGACATTTAGCAAATAATTAAAAAACCTGAGCATTCCTTTGTTAAGTAATGCATCTATGTTATTGCATTCTATACATTGACCCACGGACGATTGATTGTGTTCACCCTCGCTTACTCAATTGACTCATAACCTATGGATCATGACCATTACGCCTACTACGCTGCTACAGGATAGTCGGAGAAGAAGATAGTGAAGATTAGGATATTCTCTAGTGGTTTAGTCCTTACCTTAGATAGGCAGATTTTGAGGATGATTGTGTGCACATCTATTATCCAAACTCTTAAAAAGTAGTAAGGCATCCTTTACCCCCAATCGCTTGCCTGTGACATGGTGTGGCCTCACATTTTGTTGTTCGCTTCCATATCCGTTTCTGTAATGTAAATATTTAGCCTAATCAGCCCATTATGTAAACTCTACCCGTTATGAGTTATTTAAACTTAGTTATGTAATATTAATGTTGGTATAATTTATATGATGCATGAGTTGATTCAGTATTGTATCTATGAGTGCTATTTACTGATTCAAGGAATAGTATGGTGGAATCACAGAGGATTTTGAATTACAAATTCGGGCTCCACGGGCTTCAAAGTTTTCATTTTGTTTTAGGTGCAAACAATTTTGTTAATCATTCTGATTCACATACTCTTGTATTTGTGTTGGACATAGACTTTCTTGTTTGGTAATTATTTGTTGTATCTCTTGTGGTCTCAAGTTCTGCATATATCTCTTCTAATATTAACTTCTGCAATGATGACATTAAAATCTGTTTGTGAGAGATGACGTGGAAGCCGCTGCCAATCGTCGTTACCAAGGGAAGCAAAAGGACGCAAAAGAAAGGGGTTGAATGGTCATTTTAGAGGACTCGAAACATAGAAATGAATAAAACAGTATGAAAGTGGCAAAAGTTTGATTTCCCATGCTTTAGAGTGGAAAAAAAACGATTACGATCTGTTCGGTGACAAAAATCTATTCGGTGACAAATTTTAAAACGTCAATCTTTATAGTGGCAATTATTAAAAAAATACCCTAGAATTATTAGCTCAGACACGAGAGTTAGCAGCTGAGTCCGTCATGTTTCGGGGACTCGAAGCCCATCTCGAGGATACGTACTCCATCCAACCCACCGTCTGCGAGAGACTTCCGTGAGCAAAACGGCAAAGCCCTCCAGATGTGCATGTCTGCCACTCACTGGTCACTGACAAATGAACACGGCCAAATGTACTGCAAGTGCCGCCCAAATGTACTGCACAATGTCACGCAGCGGAGCAGAGATAGTAGTACTCGCAGGCAAACTGTCAGTGCACAGAATCTTAACCTTGTTGCAGTGTTGCGACTGCAGAAACTGCTTTATTCCATTTCTACTACTACTACCACTACAATCTGTGCAGGTGCAATATTGTACTAGTACTACATCTGTACAGAGTTTGGGTTGGCTTGCTGCTCACTTTTATTTGGATAATGCTCAGCTCACTGCTCAAGCTGCTGTACCTTCCATCTGACATAAGACTTGGGTGCGCGTGCAAACCATGCTTCATTAATTAGTACTAATATTAATTAACTAGTGCTAATTAAAATACTAAAATAATAGTATTTTATTTAGTGCTAATCATACTTAATTAGTGTTAATCATGTAGTGTCAATTAAGTGTGTATGATATTTTATTGTACTCATAATTAATTAATACTTATCATATTTAATTAGTACTAGTTAAAATTAGAAGTCTTTCACAGGATAAAATTTAGAATTTACTCCTCTTGCTGCCGTCTTACTCCGGAGATAAGACATGAGGTCACAGATGCATCATGCACCATACTCCTCTCGCTTCCATCACGTGCACGCATCTCTCGCTCACTTTTTCCATCACTTGCCCCTCCTTCTAAAATGCACTAGTTTCAACCATCACTATTCATTTCAACAAAAAGCCATAATCCACAACCTATAAAAGCCATCACTATTCATTTCACAAGATCAGACAATTACTTTTATTGTAGCATTGCTATTGTTTTTCACCGGCTGGTTTAATACATGAATATAACTTCTGGCTCATTAGCTTGACATGTTAGATTATTTCTAAAAATACTTGTAAACTATGCGTAAAATAATATTAAATAAAAACTGTGCCAATTTCGAAAAAATCTCGATAAGACGAGGACAGGGATTCACCTAGCCGGGGAGAGCTTGGTGTCCGGAGTGCTTGGTTGCAACATCGGCTCAGAATACACATTAAGAAATTCTATTATGTTTTATTTGTGTGTGCGTATAAATTGTTTAGAATGGTGCAAGGGGGTTCAGAGAGGCAGATGAACCATCACCACAAACTCTCTTTGCTAAGTAGTAAAGATATGTTAGTACAGATAGTTGTCATAATGGACCATGTATAGGCCGACAAAGAAGTTCGCAATAAATGTGTGAATTACATGGTGCACGGGGTTTGGTTAAATGTGTATGTTTGCCTCACTACTCGATAGTACAAGTGGCAACATGTATGAATCATCAACCTCAGCTACAACTAAGATAAATGTGCGCCTTTTTGAAGCTATGGTTCCAGTCAGTCGTCGTACACATTTGGGTCCATTGGTGCCTTTTTCTTCTCTCCCGCACGGGCTTTAACTCTCACGACCTAGGCCCAGTACTCGACTTTTACAACTTGTGTAGGTTTGTCTAGTCGATGATAACGTGGCATTCAATGGGGGCTTCGGGGACCACCGGCGTCTTATGCTTATCCTTTCCGCTATCATCTTGGGTGTAAGGTTTCTAGCGTGTGAATCTATCAGGCGCCACCAGGTATTTGAGTATTTATTTCTGCTCGATGAATGCCCTGTCGTACATATCCAGGCCGTCTATCCATTGGAAGAAGTAGCAACACTCTGTCCTCTGTTTTCATGGATAGAGTGGGTTAGAGATGTGCGAAATAGAATATGCAATGTGAAATAACAAATATATGCTTACAAGAACTTCAGCACATGTGCGTCCAGCCAATGGTTGCTAGGTGTGTGGACTGAATGATATATGTTGGATTGCCATAGTCACATTGCGACCACGAAAACTTTGGCAGCACAGGTGCATCCTCGCAAGAATTATCGGGGTATGAACCCTTCTTCTTGGCCACTCGCTTCCGCTTGCGAAGTATCTCGCGGTAGTTCAACATCCAACCAACGTCGTAGTGACGTCTTGTATCTCTTCTCTCTTCTCTTTCTCTTCTTCCCCTAGTTTTGAGATCAACTCAATTGGAATATTAGGTTTGGTCTTGGGGGTTGGTTAGATTTTATAGGTGATCGGTGTGTACTGCTCGGGAGTAAAGCTTGAATGCATTTTTATTCCGCTAGGGAAAGCTAGTACGTGTCGTCAAATCATTGGAAAAGTCGGTGCGTACTGTCCACTCACTACGAAAAGCTGGTATATGTTATCAAATCACTAGAAAAGTTGTTGTGTGCTGTCCACTCATTGTGAAAAGCTGGTACATGTTGTCAAATCACTGGGAAAGCGACTACGTATTGTCCACTCACTGTGAAAAGCCGGTATATGTTGTCAAATCACTAGAAAAACCGGTGCGTGTTATCTACTCGCTACAGAAAGCTAGTATGTGTTGTCAAAGCACTTGAAAAGACAATGCGTGTTGTCCACTCACTACAAAAAGCTGGTGCTGTTGTCAAATCACTGAAAATACTAGTGCGTGATGTCCACTCGCTGTAGAAAGTTAGTGCGTGTTATCAAATCACCAGAAAAGCCAGTGTGTGTTGTCCACTTGCTGATATCTCAAGAAAGGATTCAAAGAACCATATGAATAAGAAAAATAAAAAATAAACCAAAAGGCTTAAGATGTTCATATAACATTTATAATATTTTTGTCAAGTTGCTTATGACACTTAGGACGTGCTCTGCCATGTGGATGCAATACATTACATATTACACATCTACTTTTTAGTATATATGTGAACTGGAGTGAGAATGGGAGCTACTGTAGCTGGGGTAGGAGAGGGAATGGGAGCTACTGCAACCTCAGCTGGTTTCTCCAATGTTGAGGACAATTGATGGGCTGGGGTGCTGCACGCTCTTACACATGTTGCTCCTTTGGTGTAGTCCTCGAGTGAGTGGCTGGGTTAGAGCGGGGTTGATGGGGATGATGGGAGATCCGGGCACTACTACAAAAAGGTTTATATTAGACATCTCATCACAGATGGTTCATAAAAATCGCATGTATTAAATGCAATCACAGACGGTTTTTGATAAGAACCGTATGTGATACTATCACAGACGGTTCTTAACGGTTCTTATTAAGAACCGTCTGTGATATGTTTCCTGCCCCACACACCTCTAAAATTTCATAATTTCTCGCTTGAGTTCGAGTAGGATTCCGTTTTGACACACCTTCAGTAAAATAGGCATAACTTTTGCATACGGTGTCCGTTTTCGACGTTCTTGTACTCGTTGGAAAGCTAACGACGAGTCCGATCCAAAAAAATGATCAGCTTACGCCAATCGCTCTCGAAGACCCCCAAAATCGGCCATTTGTTGCCTCAAATTCGAATTGAAAGTTTTTGAAATTTGTTTTTACCAAAATTTTTGATCTTGCCCTCGAAATTTAGAGTTTGTCTCAACTGCAAAGTTGTAGATCTCATCGAAACCTTTTTAATGAGTATATATAAGCCATACAGAACTTTGCTATTTCATACTTTGGGACTAGTTGTTTATATTGTATCGGTATATATATAGCCAATATCACAGACGGTTCTTAATAAGAACCGTTTGTGATGCTTTTACAGATGGTTCATAATAAGAACCGTCTGTGATATTGGATATCACAGACGGCTCTTAATTAAGAACCGTTTGTGATATGTTTTCCTCTTTGCGCATCTCTAAAATTTCATAATTTTCCTCCTGAGTTCGAGTAGGACTCCTCTATAAATACTTACCCGAACCCATCCACCCCTCCCTTCAAATGCGTCTGTGGGGTTTAGGTCTTCATTGTTTCTCGCTTCCTCTCTCTATTGTTTCTTCTAGTATTTAATTCTGTAGGGTTTAGGTCTCCATCGTAGCCTCCATTAATTTTTTCTACTTTGTTGGGTTTAGGTTGCTCGAGCTTACAAAGGAGGCAGTTGCTAAGAAGGCCTACCGAGCATGTGATGGTGGATTGTTCTCTGCTATGTTGCTTTTATTGTTCTTTTCATCGTAGCCTCTATTGTTACTTCCATTATTTTCTGCTATATTCTCTGCTATTGTAATGTTGGACTGTAATCTTGTGATGTTGTAATAGTGGATTGTAATCTTATGATGTTGTAATGGTGGATTGTAATCTTGTGATGTTGTAATGGTGGATTGTAATGGAAATAAAATGTTCTCTGCTATGTTTGATATCGTATTTGGTTGTTTTCACTTGTTTTTAAAAAGCATAGCTAACATTTCCTGAGACTAACTGAAAAATAGAAAAAATTTTAGGTATAGAATGAACTATCATAGACGGTTTTATAGTATAAACCGTCTGTGATCACACATCACAAACGATTCTAGTTTAGAACTATCTGTGATGTGCGAGTATCACAGATGGTTCTATATATAGAAATGTCTGTGATAGTGTTTTTCACAGACGGTTCTAGTTACAAACCGTCTGTATTGTATTTATCACAGACGGCTCACAAACCGTCTGTGATAACTTTCGATTATCACTGATCTATAAATTCGGACGGTTCAAAAAACCATCTGTGATGACGTTTTTGAACCGTCTGTGGTGATGATTTATGTAGTAGTGGAGAGAAGTTGGAGTATGGACCACTGTTGCTACTGTAATTCAGTCAAGCTCAGTGATTGTGGCATCCCTCTCACGCTCCATTACAACCGGGGCTTTCTCGCACTTGGCGAGTTGAGCGTGGAGAGTCTCGGCCAGGTGGTAGCTAGTGGAGGTCCAATATCTCCTTTAGAGCCTCAGTGTTAGTGGATCCCATAACTCGGGTGAGTTGGACTTGGTGGGTCAGGAGTGGCTCCCATATCTTTTTTTTTGAAGATAATCACTAGCTCCACAATGTTTTCAACTGCGAAGGATGGTAAATCACATCCGCACTACCTTCCTACACTCTCGTTGGGTAGACAATCTCTCTTTTCTTTCCTTCCCCTCCCTGGTTATGCTCTCTCTTGCTCTGTAGCAATGCGACCACAGACCGCATTTTATACGCGTGTGTGTGTGAACACAGTGTAATTAACATGTGAATAAAATGAATGTAATGTCGCATCGCATCACATTGCCACATTGTATCGTGTCATTAACACGATTCCCTCGCACGTGCACAACTACTGCCCGTGAGGAATCGGATTTCCTCCAACACACGCTTGTCTACTACCATCCATGCCTCTCGCTGCACTGTGCCCACCTGCCGAGCTGTGGTGGCTTTGCAGTAGCTTGTATCTAAAATCCACAACCTATATCTAAAAGCCATTGGCTGAATTGAATAGTAATGGCTGAAATTAGTACCTTTTAAAAGGAGTGATGAGCGGTGAAAAAAGTGAGAGAGATGTATGTGTATGACGGGAGCAAGAGGAGTGGTGAATTGAAAGTGATGGCTGAAACTAGTGCCTTTAAAAGGAGTGGTGAGCGGTGAAAAAAGTGAGAGAGATGCATGCACATGACAGGAGTAAGAGGAGTGGGATGCATGATGCACCGGTGACCCCCAGCCTTATCCTTGTTGTAGGATTAAGGAAGCCAACTAGAGGGGAGGTGAATAGACGGTTTTCAAAATCCTTTGGCTAAAACCGAGTTAATGTGCGAAGCGTAAATCAAATCGGTTTTGCACAATTAAGGTCTAAATCAACTAGTTTTAATAAGTGCACCAACAATCTAAGTCTATATCAATAGTTACAATTCTAGGGTGATAAATAATCAATTTAATTCTATAAATGTAAAATACTTGAATAAAAATCGAGCATAAGGAAATAAACCACAATGATATGGTTTCTTTTTACCGTAGTATTTAGAGACTTGTCAATTTCTCCTAATCCACCTTGAGATAAGCTCAAATGAATTAGACCGACTCCACGAATTAAGCGAAACACAGCAATTTAACTAGTGGTAGATCTTTTCTGCTTCGGGTAGGTGAGCTCCAACCTTCATAGTACGCTAATCCTCCTCACAATCTTCTTTGAACAGATCACCGGACAAAATGTCTCTAACAACTTTTAAGAGTCGACAACCTCCAAGAGTAACAAGTCAAACTCCTTACTTAACTCTCACCAAATGCAATAAATACATAAGCTCAAGTGGATACGAAATCTACCTTTAGATGCAACACATGTAATTAGAGACATCTCTCCTTACTCACAAGGTGTAACACATGCGCAATTAAGAGGAGAAACTCACACTAAATCAAGAGAATGAAATAGAGTGCCAATGATGATATCCCAATCGACCAATGGGGTATTTATAGCCTACACAACAAAAACTAGCCGTTGGAGACACAAATCCCAAAAAAATGGTATTTGTGGTACTACCGCCATGGGATGGATGGCCGGTACTACTGCATCTACTATTCAACGGTTATTTGGGGTTCAAAAAACTAGCCGTTGGAGCATAGTGTGGTAGTACTGCACTCATAGAGCTGGTACTACCACACTACTTAAAAAACGCGGTACTACCTTTTTTGGTTTTTAGCATAAATGATACTTGAAAAAAACAATCATAACTTTTGATTCCGATGTCAAAATTGAGTGATCTTGGACTCTATATAAACATTATTTAGAGGACTTCACAACCAACCTATTTGTATGATTTTAAACATCTTATATCAATGCAAAAAATATAAAAAAAATAAAGAGTTACTACTATGGTTTAAGTCCAAAAAATAGCAACAAACAATCTTAGATCATGCTAAAAAATAATACATGACCTCCAACAATTTGTAAAATATATTTGCAAACTTAAATCATACCACAAGAAGTAGGTACATGGACTTCAACTATTTGCAAAACACATTTGCAAAGTATAGTCACATGTTGTAAGATTAGATGTATAAGTCTCAATTATTTGCAAAACACATTTGTAACCAATAGTATCATATCACAGAGAGCTAGAGTAAGTGGGATTGAGTTATCAATGCATGATGAGACTCAAACTACTAGACAAGACCCCTCTTAATAGTATGACAATCCTATACTAGTAATCTGATCTTCTAACCAAACATCAAGATTGGTAAAAGAATATAAACAAAATCTTAACCCTAGCTAGTTATACTTTTAACATGAGCATCCTCTTGAAATTTGATGACGCACATCTTCACTTCAAGTTCGGGTCATTGTCTTGATCTGTATCAACTCATAATGCATCCTTCAGTGCTTTCCATCTACACATAATGGGGTCTTCTCTTGACTTAGTGATCAACTTATGATCATCTCCTTTTCAGGATTTTGATGTGCATCAATACATGATGCATCTTCTTCTTGATGCCCTTTAACTCATATAGTCATATTTCACATCAAACCTTGACTTGATGATTTTCAACATATGAAGTTATCCAAAGTTTTCATCATCATAGAACATAATATATTCATCTAACTCATGAAAAATATTACTCCCACAATGTGATTATCATTAATTACTAAAACATACTATTAACTCAAAATGACGGGTCTATATTCTTCAATCTTTCCCTTTTTGGTAATTGATGACAAGTTGACAACCACCACAACTGCAAATAATTGGATGTAAACTGTTTGAACTCAAGGTGTGGTACTACTGCCCTCATAGGGCCCGGTACTACTAACATGCGGTAGTACCGTTTCTTGAAAGCAGTACTACCATTTTTCAGGTGAGCAAAAGTGCTCCAAAATGCACCTATATGGAAATAACGTGCCGCCATGTAATTTTCAGTTATACCGGGGTGTGGTACTATTGCAAAATTATTTCAGTCATATCGCAGAGCGGTAGTACTGCCCTTGAATTGCGGTCATACTATTTTTTCTGAGAATGCATAGGTGGTTTTAGAATTTAAATTCAAATGCATGTATGACTTCTAATTTATCCAAATAGCACAAGAAAATAACTTTCAAACTACTAGCCATGATCCTTCTTAGTTTTGTCATCCATATTCTGGGACTAAGCCTTTTAGACATCTTAACACACATATTAGTTCCAAACACAAATGATCGAATATAAATCAATATGAGTATGTATAAACTACACAAATTTTATACACTCAAAGGATATATTTCAAAGTAGAGATCCTAATATATGTGAAAAAACAAACATAGATCAATACTAATGAAACCACAAAACACAGAGTAAACTCCTAAATGTGTGCATACAAGAATGTGTAATAAAAATATATGCATATACTCAAGTTAGACTTTTGGTAGAGTTCAACCTATATTTTGGATCCGAGGAATGGAACAAAATATAAGAATATAACGTCGAATACATATCTCCATGATTTTCACCTTTTTATTCAAATGAGACTAAGCGATAACATTCTTAACAAACGAATTAGTCCCACATTTAGATTTGTCATTAATAAGTTAGGTTTATATTTAGATTTGTTATTAATCATCAAAATCAATTTAATTGAGTTTGAAAGATGGTAACAAAAGGAGTAAATATTAAATTTTATCCCACGAAAGACTTTTAATTTTAACTAGCACTAATTAAATGTAATTAGTACTAATTAATTATGAGTGTAATAAATTATCGTGCACGCTTAATTAGCACTACATGATTAGTGTTAATTAAATTAGATTAACACTAAATAAAATGTATTTAGCACTAATTAATTACTATCAGTACTAATTAATTACGCTTAGCACTAATTAATGAGTGAACTGTCTGCTACAGTCACGCATTGCAATATCTATCATGGCATGGTGGCTCAGCAGGAGGCAGCTGCGCTGTGGCAGCTTGGTAGTCACTTGCTGCCGCGCTCTATCCGACCTGTCGAGCTAAGGGACACGATAGGTGACATATATCGTCTGTCATACTTTTCGAGCTCAGGAAGGGTTTTATTTTTGCAAAATATTGTGCTAGGAGGCTAAAAAAATGTTGCTAAGGGGGCCATGTGTGTGAACAGCACAATACATAGTGGGAGTTCCGTCTTCTTACCAAACTGTCCAGCATGTCTTGCTTTTAAAAGCAAGAAAGAAACATAATTTTAACAAAATTACCATGCTTAATTTTAACATAATCTTAACAAAAGAAACATTAATAAATTATTATGCACACTTAATTAGCACTACATGATTAGTGCTAATTAAATTAGGTTAGCTCTAAATAAAATGTATTTAGCTGCTACAATCACGCATTGCAATACCTATCATGCCGTGGTGGCTCAGCAAGAGCTGCGCTTGGTAGTCACCTGCTGCCGCATCCTAGTTGTATCCTACACTCTATCTGATCTATCGAGCCAAGGAACACGATAGGTGATATATGTCATTTATCACATTGCACTTTATCTAACCTATCGAGCTAAGGGACATAATAGGTGATATATGTCATTTATCACAATTTTTGAGCTCAAGAGAGTTCTATTTTTGCAAAATATTATGCTAGGAGGCTAAAAAAAACCGTTGCTGAGGAGGCCATGTGTGTGGAACAGTTCAATACATAGTGGGAGTTCTGTCTTCTTGCCAAACTGCTTTAAAAAGCAAGAATCAGAATTTTAACAACAGAAGAACAGCAGACATTTATTGGCCAACTTGTACGATTTCTTGGATTCCTTATACACAATTACTTTACAAGAACATTTTACACCTCTAAAATTTGCTTAAGATACAACACAGGGACAGTCACTGGACTATCGAAAATAGGAGGACATGGCAGTTGGATAAATAACAAGCCAGCCAAATACCACAATAATTTCAACGCTCCCCGTTGCTCAGCTACAAAGGTTCGGTATGCAGGCCCCGTCAGGGTTCGTCTGCTCTTTCCAGATGCGGCCGGTTACCCTCAGCTTCAGCTCCTTCCTGTCGCCGCCGGAGAAGAACAGCGCCATGTTCCTCTGGATGACGAGGCCATCGTGGCTGTCCCGGACCTTCCGGTGGCTGTCACGGATGCTTCTCGGGTGCCTTCCCATACCATTTTCCTGCCGTTACCGCCAACCTCGAGGCTGTAGGTGTAGTTCCTGCTTCGTTCTCGTCCCCATGAAACGGAGGAAAGCCATGTATACCGGTGCCATTCCGAGCTGGAAGGCCTCAAAGTGTAGGCAGAAGTACTGTCCAAAACAATGGAACACCTGATTCAAAAGAAACATCAAATCAGTAACTTGAAAGGTTGTTAAAAGTATCCCCAACCACGGATCATAAGAGTGATATATCTGAAACTGAATACTAGGAGTTACTGTTACACTTACTGTTAGCATCCAGGTGGCATTTTCCACCTCTCGTGGATTGACTTGACATATCTATGGTTGAATGTGCAACCGCTGTGCATATCAACTTTGTGATCATCCCTCAAATGTGCAACAAGGAAAGGAATATCACCAGAGACAGCACATTCAGAACCAGCATAGGGCAGTTATATGGCCTGAAGCTGCACTGTGCTTCATGCTTTATCTTGCTGTAGTACGGGAAGATCTCTGGGCAACCTAAAGAGCAGTACTTACAGGGAAGCTCAAGTGATTCTGCTACTTTCTCCAATGCCAAGCACCTGATATCACCTAGCTCTTGTCTGCATGTAGGGCACCGGTTGTGCACCCTAGCCTTGCATGTCGAACATAAAGTATGTCCATTTTGGCACTATAAAAAAATCAAATTGATGTGAACAATCAAATTACAAAACTATGTGAATACTAGGCTTTAGATGATGAATTCTTTTAGCACCACAAGAATCGTTTTCATTTGTTGTTAGTTTCTGCATAACATATGCTGCGAGCACAACAAGATAACTTGTATGTTTCCTCTGAAATGGGTTTGTTCAACATTTCAAAGGATAGCAAACACTCACTGTACAGAACAAGTGCAGATAGTTTAGAATAAACAGCATATGTTACAGTAACAAAATCTAAACATGGAGGATGTAAATTTCATATTTTTAATTCTTTCAAAAATACTGTCCTAAACTTGGAAGTAGCTGGTTCCTAGACGCCTAGGCCCACGGTTGACATAAAAAAGACCAGAAATAAAAATTCCAAGCTACCTGATAAATTACAATTTACAGACCCAAGATAATGACCATGTTACAATTAGATCACGGAAGATAGTGACTAACATTACACATGTGTCGGGCTTTTAGATAATGGATCTGGTAACTTATAGAATGGTCTAGAAACAGGGTAGCAACAATAGGCCCTAGCAATTGCTGTTTCATGTTAAGGGATGATTAGTAATGCTTTCTATTATTTTTTTGGTAACTCAAAATCAACCATAGGGGCAATATTTTTTTTATGTAAGCAGCTACTTTGGTCAGGACAGACGAAAGAGATATACTACCGGTACAAACATGCTAGCCATATAGAACTCATTTTCGGGTTCCTACTATAGCTATCTAGTTAAGGTTACCAATATATGCAAGCTAATAAGTACATAAGCTTATGTTGCAATAGATGTATGATGTATGTTTATGGACGGCAGTGATAACATGAATAGAGTGCATACACTTATTGTTGCCATTCTCGAAAGAAACAGAAACATAGAATACAAAAACAAGGGACTTAGTAGTGTTTGCATGCTTCAGCCTAGCTGTTTTAAGTGATGGCTGGTGGGTGTACCTTCCATCATTGAAATGTTAAACAATTAGAGTTTTAGCTGGTCATCTCTAAAAATGCAAAACCATTTGAGAAATATTTCTCAGATATCAGTCTTTATTCGGTAATGGCCCACCATGACAAAGTCCTGGAAACTCACCTGACTCAAACTAGATGAGTAATGCTTGAATTTTGCTTATCACATGAAATCCGGCCTCTTTAAGTGGACAGCTAATTGTGGTGGAGCTGATGCAATAAACAGCCCAATTGAAAATTGCAACGTAGTTAGTGGGTGCATGCTGTTAGCGATGCCCTAAACTCCTAATAGCTTGCTTATCTATTGGTTGTACCACTATTTGTATACAGGACCACGAATGTCACCCCAAATTGTTATGTATGAATCATATTTTACTTCTATTAATTAAGAACATATCAAACCATCCAGAATTATGCTCTGAAGTGGCAAAGTGGCGTGCAGATGAATCCAAATGACACAAGAAAACCGACACTAAAATTTACATATTTAGCATAAACACTCATCTTGTAATAGTAAAAAGGTTAGAGAACTAAATATTTCTGAATAACTCATGCTAGAAGCATAGACAACACGGATATTTCTACATTAAGATCTAGAATAGGTGCTTTCTTTACTAGTAAATAAATTCCTCTCATTTTCTAGTCCTTTCTCACCTCTCTTCAATCCAATGGATAAAAAGATATTGAAATGTGAATATTCTATCACACCTTCATTGTAGCTATGTTTTGGAACAACTCACTGTCATGAAGGGGCCATGACAATAAAAGAAGAATGAAAAAAGCTAAGAACTTTAAGGCCACATTTGGAACGCAGGAATTTTCATAGATTCATGTGGGAATTGGACTGTTTCCTATGAAATTCCCGTGTTCCAAACAGGCCCTAAAGATTTATTCAGAAGTTCCTGTCAAGAGTGGGAGGAACTGGAGGCAGAAGTACACTTTCATCCCGATTCCATTCACCAAGAATTTTTGCCCAAAGAAATGAAGTACAATCCCAAGGCTTTTTTATTGTAATACGAAAAACTTGATATTAAGATCATCAAGTAACCCGCATCTCTGGTCATTCCCTTGCTTCCATTTTTGCTTGTCCCATCCAAGCAAGAGCAAAATCTCCTTTGTATGAAATGACAAAAATTACCCTAACGTACAAGGTAGAAACTATGAAAGCAAAACCTGATTTACCCCTACTTCCCTACTCTACCTTGCAACTTAGTTCGAGAAAAGTTCTATGATCTGTGCAAATAAAGGCGAACAGAACACCTAATACGTTGTGCAAATAGAGGTGAATGGTATCGGTAAACCTAATTTCTTAACACCTGCCTCTTCTCACTTGCTTCCATAAAATGTCCAAAGAGAATGTCAAGTCTAATGTTCAAACCATTAAAATTTGTTCCCACATTGGTTTGCTCATGTCCAAACAGGGCTGATATATCTGGGTTACCAGTTAGATAAGCAATCTAATTGACAAAACCCAACAGCAAACAACCAGTCAACGATATGTGCTCAGCTATGCATCTGTTCGGGCCCACCACCAGCACAAAAGATGCACAAGCTTCCAAATAGGCAGTCTTTTTTTTCAAGGAGGAATTTACCTCCAAGCTGAAATGGAACTATAGTGCTAGGAGTACTACAATACAAGTTATCCAGAACTAAACTTGCACATAAGGTAGCTAAGGAGGTCAAAACATCAACTTCTGTTTTGATGATAAAATGATAAATTAAATTAGGGAAATAACAGAGTTAACTGTATGCTTTCAAGGGAACACCTGCCTTCTCAAGTTTCTTGTTTTAAATGTTCTTATATCGTGGTCCTTTAAAAAGCAAAGTCAGCATGTGGAAGCTGCAGCTCTTCACGTTCTTCATTCATGTCAGCATGGAGAGCGCAGATCAAATGGACCAAAAGCAAAAATGTTAGATTGAGCAACCCTCAACTAATCTGTTTGGTAAGCTGTCTTACTGAAGAACATGAATCCAGTGCCATAGATCCAAATTCATGGATAATGGAAATAAATGGGCTCAGAAAATTTACATAAAACAGTGTGGTTTCACTCCTTTCCATTTCTCTCCTCAACCATTATTTTCTCTAAATTTACACTCTTTCCCATCAGTTCTAAATCCACTAGGGCAAACTAGAAAGAATGGGATTGGGCTATGACTCACAAGGGCAAGTTGATCCTAAACAAACACGAGAGCAGCCAACCTGTCAAATACTACAATGAACGTAAGAGTGAAGACAGTAACGAACAGTGATTACTGCCCACCACCATATACGAGATAGTGTTCTAAAAGATCAGAATCTTCTGTTGTTCTCTTCCAAATCCAGTTTGGCTTCACAAAGATGAACATCCTCTGTTGTTAAAATGCACAAGCCAATCGATAATTACCTAAGTCGTCAAATAGAATGAATTGCGCAATATTACATTTCCAGGCTTGACTGGAATCGAACCAACGATTACTAACAACAAGACAAAGGATTAGCACCAAAAAGCTAACAAGTAAGCAACTCGACAATTGTTTCCCACTATTCCAAAGCATTTGGAGCTTCGGAAAACAACAAACGGAATAAATTGTCCCCAAGAAGGACCAAATTAATCCGCAGGCAAGGAAAGACTCCATAGCCTAACACACCCAAATTCAGATCCGAAACGGAAGAGACGTTTCATTTCAAATCTCGAACAAAAAGAAGCCAAATCGATACAGAAGCCTAATGAAAAGCCCCACTTCGCAGAAGAAATATACTGACCACGAATCCAGATGCGCCTAATTCAAACTCCCAACACAAAATTACCCAAATCCAATCACCCAAACCTACAGGGGTCAAAAATCCCCAATTCAAACTTCACCAAATCCGCCCAGAATTCGTCAATTTAATTCGACGCCCCCAAAAGCTACCATAAAGATCCCGCCTTTGCCCGCCGAAACCCCCAAATCCGCACCCACCGAATCACATTCCAGACCCAAACCCGCACGCAAGACCACCCCAAATCGAAGCGCGCACACACCTGGTGGATGGGCGGGAACATGGAGTTGGTGCAGACGGGGCACTCGAGCAGCTCGTGCACGCTGGTCGCCGGCGGCCCGCCGGCGGCGCCCACTACAGCACCCAATCCCCCCGCCGCGCCGGCCCCGGCATTCACCTTCGGGAACGCGCGTCCCGCGGCGCCGCCCCCGCCGCCGCCGGCAGCGGCGAGGTGCGCGGGGTGGAGCGGGAGGTTGTGGTGGTGGTGGTGGTGGCTGTCCACGTCGTCCACGTCCATGGAGGCGTCGGGGAGGGAGAGGCACTCCACGCTGTCCATGTCCATGGTGGCCTCCGCGCCGTGCGCGCCCCGGCTTGCGCTTGGGAGTTTTTTGGGGGTGCGCTCGGCGGTGGGTTCGTTGCGTTTGGGTGATTGGGTTGGTTTTGCGTCTAAAACAGCGCGGAGAGAGACAGCGGCGACGACGCCGTCGCCTGGGATGTGGGCTCGTGGGGGCGGAGGTGGTGTTGATGGTTAGACCGTAGCATCGACGAGGCACTGACAGCGGAATCGCCCGCAGTAGTAGGTGGATAATGATAAATTTTGAATTTTGGAAATGGGGCGTAATACAGTGGTGTTCAAATGGACGTGTCCCCACGACAAAGTATTGTAGGTATAGTCTATAACACGACACAATATGCAGACCGATGGGTCGGGCCGAAGGCATGAATAGGTGGGTTGTGTTTGGGCCATCGTCCCGTCTCACTATGTTAGCATGGCAAAGGCCGGTATGGCACGACTCACCTGACACATCTGGCATATTCGTACATCTGGCATATTAGGCACGATAATTGGTCATTAGACACGAAAATTAACCATTAGGCACACGCACAACCCGTTTAGCACAAGTAACGATTGATTTTTTTGACATTTATAGCCGTGTTATGGCTATTTGTGAGTTTAAAAATATAAAAATAATTCAAAAAATCTATATTTTTTTCTATAAATAAGTAGCATACCCCATCATTCATCCACACTCAAACCAGCAATCTCTTCTCCTCATTCTTTGTAAAAATTTTGAAACACTTTGTGATAAATTGGTAAAATTTGAAATAATTTTGCCAAAAATCTGAAAATTCAAAATCTAACATATAGTCAAGAAAAGAAGTAATAATACTAATTTTTATGTTCTTATATTATTCTTATTTTTCTTTATTGTGATATAAAATAAATAATAGTTTAATTTTCTATTTGTATTTTGTAGTTTTTCACATTTCTTTATGGAAAATTATGACGATTTTCCTGCGAGTGAATACATAATTAATCAGGAAGATCTTGCACCCTTCGGGACGTCTCTACCTCCACCTCAAATGGCCGAGGTTGTCGAGCGATCGTGGTTGTACCATGGTCAGGCTCTACCAATGCCTCTACGTGAACAAGCACCGAGTAAAGAGGTCCGCACTCAAGACATCCGATGTTTGCAAAATATGTCATCATGTATTGTCTACAAAGTTTATAGGTGGAACTGGACACTTGCACATACTTGTCCAAAGATATAAAGAAAAATAAGGCATCACTATGAGGCAGCCATAGTTAATGTACAACTCCGATGGTATGGTACGTAATTGGGATCATAATCCCGAGGTAGTTTGAGAACTTTAGCCCGTTTAATTGCTTCATAAGATCTTTCTTAAATTTTGGTACGTCATATGCATTCGAAAGGTATATTAGAACTATGCATAATCCTATATTTACTCACATTTCTAGACAGATAACCACTAGAGATTTAGTTAAATATTACAATAATGGTTGTGAAATTTTTTTAAAAAAACTATTTGGAACCTGTACATTTTCAGTGGCCTTGACCTTGAACATATGAAGTGCTCGTTCTAGGGAGGATTATCTGAGTGTAGTCACTCATTATATAAATGATGACCAAGTATTAGAAAAGAGAATCATAGGCTTCAAACCAATTGATGTAGCACATACATATGAGAATATAGTAGAATGTATTATCAAAGTCATGAAAGATTTTGGTCTTATAAATAAAATTTTTGCAATTACCCTAGACAATGCTACAGCAAACTCCATGGCAATGGATATTCTCATTCTCTTATTTGGTACATACACTGAATCCTTTTCGTTATATCAGCAATGCGCCTACCATATTATTAATCTTATAATTAAAACTACTTTGAAGAGGTTGGACACATATTGATACGAGATCGCCCGATCTTCTCGACGTAATATTGGATACTCGTGGGAGTCTTGATGAATTGTAGTGATCCTCCAATGGCAATGTAAGGGATGAACACTCTTTAATCCGTCAGAACACACTCGCGTCAATTTTGCCAGCCATCAAGTGAAAATCTATCGTGCACTCAATTTTCAGCGAAAAGGCTGAACGATCTTGATTGACGAAACTCTCTAATTCCTCACAGGACTTTGGTAGCAAAGGAATAACTCAAGCACGAACAATAGAAGATTAATTCTCAAAGGTGGTCTGTATTACATGGCCAATTGATGCTCTATTTATAGGGGCACGCAAGCCTTTGCTTACGGAAAGTTTTTAACACATGGAAAGTAATCAAATCTGATCTGATTCTATCTCTGTTTCTAAAACCAAAAGATTGTTTTGATAATTCCCATGCGAACAGATGGAATTTTGGGATGGAGCTAGATCCGTTGGAAAGAGGACGAAATAAGCTTTCTATACTGTACTCACACATTCTAAATAGACTCTTGATGCGAAATCTATGAGTATTTAAAGTTGGTCCTGTCAGGCTGAATCAGCATCAAATTATTTTGATGATTCCGACGTGCACAGAAGGAATTCGGAGGTGAGGCTGGATTCGTCTGAAAGTAGACTTCAAAAGCTTTCCAACAAGTACTTATGGGCCCCAACTATTGGATAAAAAGTTATGGCCATTTGAAATAGACGCTGTCAGGAGAGCCGAATCTTAGTTGAACTCGCGAACAGGACTTGGTTTGCGCTTGATGGTTTCACGTGGTCCTTTTTCATAGTTTCTAAGGATAATTAAATCATCACAATGATTAAATAGTATTTCATTCTTTGAAACAATTGTATGTAAAGTTAGAAACACATTCACCTGATAGTTAAGTTGACACGCTCGCGCTTGAGTCATTGGTCCTTGTATCGTAGGTTCGGCTTTATGAACATTCTTATGCACACTAGATGTGAAAGTAGCTGGGATGTTCTCATTATTAGATAGCATCATATTCTCATTTAAGATAAATTGAAATTGAAAAAATGAATTCACCTTTTGTTTATTCTTGAGAGTTGTGGTCATATTAACATCAACATGCGTATCCGCATCACATATCTTCAAGCTTTTCACTATGAAATTTCTTTTGTAAATAATTATAACCAACAAATTGCAGCATATAAAACCCATCGTTGCTATGATGGGTGTACACCCACAAAAGTTCATTGTGGACATGTCGGTAAGGTGGAACTTAACTTATCTCATGCTATAAAATTTTTACCCTATAAACTCATATTTTCTATTTTTATCCACACGCACTATCACAGCCATACTGGCAATACACTACTGACTGAGCAGTATTGGTATGTTGCTGAGAAGTTACTAGTGTTTTTGGAATTTTTTTTACAAATCCACTATTACTTTATCTGGAGTATATTATCCAACATCTCCGGTAATTGTGCATCATGTTCTTACGATTGCCGGTCACTTAATTTTTGTTGGAAATGATGTAGTGTTATGAGAGGCTGTGTGCGTTATGAAAACTAAATATTTAAAATATTAGAATGAGATTCCGTACTTAGATGCATTTGCTGCATTTGCATTTATTCTAGATTCAAGTGGTAAAATTGTAACATTCACTAATGTTCTTTCAATTATAGATGATTCTATAGTGGTAGATTATTCTAACACTTTTATACCTATTCGTTCACAATTGTCTGAAGTTTATCAAAAGTACGAGCATAAGTTTCAGGTATTTCGCTTGCAACAACCTCCACTAGCATCCACCACAGGTAAGAAGACAAATATGTGGGGCACCATCTTTCCTCTGGAAGATCGTCTAGAAGATCAAACTCTACATTATCAAGTGTTGGAGCAGTTCATACTAGGGCTTGTGGGGAACTATCAGTCTTTCTGGACAGCGATGCCGCACCTCACCATATAGAGGACTTTAACATTTTGAACTAGTGGCATAAGCACAAACTAACATATCCAATGATATCCATATTAACACGTGATATGTTAACCGTTTCTATCTTGATGGTTTCTTTCGAGTCTACTTTTAGTCTTCCTAGAAGAATATTGAAGAGAAGAACAAAATTCACAAGTGAGATGGTGGAAGTGCTTTTCACAATGAAAGACTGGGAACAATCTATTGTGTGAGCTCAACACTGCATAGTGGATATGAAGTTGGAACACGCTTTCAATAATCTCTATCTAGATGGTGGCGAAGGCAGTCAAGAAGCCGATAATACCGATGATTCTTAGAGCATCCATGTATACATTGCATTTCTTTTGATATTTCACCTGCAATGTTGAGCTACAGGATGTAAACTTTTTTATTTGCAAAGGTTTTCTCGAGTTGAGTTTGTACTTGGCAAATTTTTTAATGAGGTAGCCATTTTAACCTTAATAAAGCTCATTATTATATTTCCACAATATATCGTGTCTTTGTCTACACTTTTTATAATTTAATGTGTCTTTTTTATAATTTCTATAATTTATTATGTCTTTTTTTGAACTCTACTCATTTTTTGAACTATTTAGTTTGTTCCAATTGTTTCGGGCCAAACGGGCGTGCCGTGTGATGAGGGGATTTGGCCCGATATTTTGATGAGAACAATAACTACAATTTAGTTGATTTGACATTGACGTCGAGATTACTTGATCAAAACGACTAAATCTGTCCTGTAATTGCTACACCACACCCTTGTCGTTACCAACTGTGCCCAATACAGCTGATCTTTCCTGCAAGCAATTGAGAATCAAGGAAGAAAGAAATAAGTGTGATCTGAATTGTGGATGAAAGATGAAGTTTTATTGAATAATCGAGAGGCCTGAAGTTGCTATAGTTGGTCTAATTGACACAAGTACACAACTAATATTTTTGAACAAAAAATAATCTAAACAAGCCTAAGGACTAAAGTGATGGCCACAAAGATTATAAGGAGGGGGGTTGGCTTAGGGTTCGTGCGCCACCAGGGGAGCGCACACAATTTAGGCTCAGATCCTCAACACTTTTACAAAGCCTAAGTTGGCCCAATAGGTGGTGCAACATCTCTTTTATAATTGTTACTTGTAGACAGTGAATCTAAAGGTGGAGCCAGATCCATTGGAAAGGTCTCATCGTAAGCTTTCCATCAAGTACTTGAACACCTCCATCGGACATCGTATGTGAAAGTTACGATCATTTTAAGTCGGTGCTGTCAGGCTAACTCCCAATTGGTCTGGAATTGTTGTGGTAGTAGTTCTACTCCCCTCGCATGACTTAGATAGCAATCCATCCTCAATAGAAAAATTATGAACTCCTAGAAATGAGTTCACCTAATAATTCAACTATCATGCACGTGCCCTCGTCATAGGTTCTTGCCAAGCATCTTGTGGATGAGTGTTGTGTGTATCTAAGAAAGTGATGTCTTTATCATCCTCCCCTTCTTGAATTGGAGTCATCCTTGACTCAAACTCATCTTCATCAAATCTGCAATGTTAAATGTGGGTCAAACCCTAAACTCTAGAGGTAGATCAAGTTTATATGCATTATCATTAATCTTTTCAAGAATCTTAAAAGGATGATCAGCTCTAGGCATCAACTTAGACTTTCTTAATTTAGGAAATCTATCTATTCTCAAAAGAAACCAAACAAGATCACCAGGTTCAAAAGTTATTTCTTCTACCATGACTTCCAGCAACTCTATATTTCTCATTCATATGCTCCATGTTTTCTCTTAGTAGTTTCATGCAATTTAAGAACAAATTCAGCACATGTCTGGGCATCAAAAGTTACCTTCTCTGAAGATGATAGAGGTAACAAATCAATGGGAGCACGAGGGTTAAAGCCATATACTACTTGGAAAGGGCTCATCTTTGTAGTTGAATACGGTGAACGATTGTAAATGAACTCCATATGAGATAGACATTCTTTCAACATCTTCAAGTTCTTCTTCAAAATAGCCCTCAACATAGTTGACAATGTTCGGTTGATGACTTCAGTTTGGGGATGACATGTTGTTGAGAATAACAACTTTGTCCCCAACTTATTCCATAAGGTCCTCCAAAAGTGGCTCAAAAACTTGGCATCACGATCGAAAATAATTGTGGTTGGTATACCATGTAGTCAAACAATCTCCCTGAAAAATAAATCAGTATCATGTGTAGCATCATCACTCTTGTGACAAGAAATAAAATAAGCTATCTTAGAAAATCTATTCACTACAACAAAAAATACTATCCATCCCTCTCTTTGTTTTAGGTAATCCTAAAATAAAATCCATAGAATTCCCAAGGCACACTAGGAATAGAAATGGGCATATATAAATCATGCGGATTCAATCGAGACTAGCTTTTTGGCACGTATTACACCGAGCAATGTAGCACTGGACATCACATCTCATCTTTGTCCAATAAAAATGCTCAGCTAGGATGTCCTCTATTTTCTTGATGCCAAAATGTCCCATGAGTCCTCCATGCACCTCCTGTAGCAACAAAAGAAAAATAGAGTTAGCTGAAATTTATAGCTTGTTAGCTCTAAACATGAAACCATTATTAAAAATAAATTTATTTCAGATTTTACCACCTTTACAATTGGACATGGTATATTTGAATTCATCATCAAAAGTATATAAATTTTTTATTATCTCTAAACCAAAAATTATACAATCAAGTTGAAACAATAATGTATATCATCTACACAAAGCATCAACAAACATTTTTCTTTCCTTTCTTGTGTTTTATGACAAAAGGAAAAGATTCAATGAATTCAATCCAATGAGCATGTCTATGATCCAGTTTAGTTTGGCTTCTAATATGTTTCAATGATTTATAATCAAATTGAATAACAAATTCTTTTGGCCATAAATAACGTTGCTAAGTTTTAAGCACATGAACAAGAGCATAAAATTCTTTATCATAAGTTGAATAATTTAGACTTGGCCTATTCAGTTTCTCACTAAATACATGTGTGACCCAATAATTTGCAAATATCTTAATTGATATTTTCCTAGTTGTTGGTTCTTTTGAAGCTTAATACTTACATCATAGGGTGTTGAGAAATTTTTACAACTCTTATAGCCAAAACAGCTTAAAATTTTCTCAGTATAATGGAATTGGTTCAAACTGATCCCATCCTCATTCTTGATCAATTTGATATTCAGAATGACATCTGCCTCTCCTAAGTCTTTCATATCAAAGTATTGGGATAAGAAAGATTTGACCTCATCAATTACGTCAGTGTTTGTTCCAAATATAAGTATGCCATCTACATACAAACACAAGATCACTCTTTGACCTCCACCATAACAGTAATATATACATTTATCAGCTTCATTCACAATGAAGCCATGAAGCCAGAGATGTCAAGTTTTGTTAAGCTTTTTGTGCCATTGTTTATGTGCTTGTTTTAGACTATATAAGGATTTTAATAATCTACATACTTTATTTTCCTATCCAAAAATCACAAAATCATCCGGTTGATCCATATAGATTTCTTCCTCTAACACTCTGTTAAGGAAAGTTGTGTTCATATCCATTTGATGGACATGTAGACCATAGGAAAGATTATATGCAATGAGCACTCTGATGGTGATTAGTCTGGTGATAGGAGAATACGTATCAAAGAAATTTTCTCTCTCTTTCTATGTGTAACGCTTACCACAAGTCTTGCCATGTACTTCTCAATAGTACCATCAGACCTTAGTTTCATTTTAAAGACCCACTTACATCCTACAAATTTGCACCCGATAGGACGATCAGTGATCTCCCAAGTCCCACTAGCCATGATAGAGTACATCTTATTATGGACTGTCTCTTTTCAATACTCGATCGTAAGATGCATCACCTCCAAAGAGTTTTTGGCACATCATCTACGAGGTATACAACAAAGTCGTCACCAAAGGTTTTCTCAACCATGTTGTCTCTTGCTCCTATGAGGAGCTTTTACGACTAGATTGTTATCCTCCTTGGGTATATCACATATTGATTCGAAATGGTAGAAAGTTCATATGTTTGACTATTCTCACTTTCAATATTAGCGTTTGAACATGCTCATTCGTGAAGTATTGCCTGCGTTCTCATAGGAAATATATTCTAAAAAAGAAAGTATCTCTAGACTCCAATATTGTGTTAGCAATAATCTCAGGAGTTTCTATTTTAACTACTAAAAATCTATAGTTCGTGCTATTTTGAGAAAATCCTAGAAAAATACAATTGACTATTTTTGGTTTAAGATTTCTCTTTTTCTGCGATGGTATATTGACTTTTACCAAACACTTCCAAGTTCGCAGAAAATTACCATTAGATTTTCTCCCCTTCCATCCCTCATATGGAGTAATCTCACTATTTTTAGTGATTACTCTATTTAGAATAAAAGTTGCTATCAATAGAGTTTCCCCCACTATGCCTTAGGCATACCGCGCTCTCTAACATGGTATTAACCAAGTTTATTAGTGTTCGGTTTTTTCTCTCAGCTACTCCGTTTGATCGGAGTGCATATAGTGGTGTAAATTTATGGACTATTCTGTGCTCAGTACAGAATTGGAAGAACTCTTAAAAGACGTACTCTCTTCTACGATCAGACCTCGATCTTTTTATTTTCTTCTCTAGTTGGTTCTCAACCTCGGCCTTATAAGTCTTCAAGTAGTTGAAAGCTTCACCCTTAGTTTTTAGCAAATACACATAACAATAGCGTGTTGTATCATCAATAAAAGTTAAAAAATATTTTTTTGCCTCCTTTTGTCAACAATCCACTCATTTCACGTATATCTGAATGAACAAGATCTAACGGTGCCAAGTTCTTTTCATCCTTTAATCCCATAAAGGTTTTTGAGGCTGTTTTGTTTGCACATATGATTGACACTTTGATTCTTTCATAATTTCATATTTTAAAATTAAAACTAATTTGAACATTCTAGTGATACTACCAAAACTACTATGACAGAAATGAGAATACCAAATATTTTTCTCATATTTATTTAAACCAGTTACAACATTCAGATTATAACAAGACTCTAAAGTATTAAGGCGGAACAAGCCTCCGCTCTCATAGCCTTTACCAACAAAGTGTCTAAACTTAGACACTATAATTTTATTTAACTCAAAGACTAGCTTATAACCATTCCTACATAGGAGAGAACCACTAATGAGGTTCTACTTTATTGTAGAAGCATGCTGTATGTTCTTCAAGTGGACAATCTTTCAAAAGTAAGCTTCAGATCCACCGTGCCAACACTGATGCGGATACGCACGTTTTTTGTACTTTTCAGTTAAATATATTATTCAACTGGAAAGAGTTATTGAGCCGCATCAAATATTGCCAGGTGAACTCATTCCAAACTAAATATAATATTGTTATTCATAAGAATAGAATACTACCTTATGTCATTAAATGGTGCATTCTTAGGTTTGTCGATGGCAAAGCAATAGAGACGCAAAAGAAAGAGGATAACCACATTAGGTGTCAAAGGCATGAAGGAAGAAAGCCCATTCAGCGGGAGAGCAAAAGGGAGAAGACCAAGGACTTAAACTACAAGTTTTGGATAAGATTTTCAAGCCCAATTCGTACCTCCCACAAGGCCAATTGGATTCAAACTCGGATTCAACTCAGAATTCAATTCGGATTCGGTTCGGGACAGCCTGACAAGCACTTACTAAAAAGGTCATAACTTTCACAAACGGAGTCCGATTTGGGTGTTCTTGTACTCCTTGGAAAGATATTTTCAAGGGATACGCAATGGATCTGGTCCCACCATCAAATTCAATATGGATCAAAAGTTATGGCTAAAACAATGAGACGGCTGTAAAATCTAGTTTCCTTTTTGTGAGAGTTCGTATCTAAAACCATATAGGGTTGAGTTGTACTAGGTTTGTGGACTCTATGGACGTCCCAAGGTCCTATATAAGCCATGTATTGGCAGCCTAAGGGCTCAGACCACCTTGAGAATAATCAATCTACTAAAGTTTGTTCGAGTTTATCATTGTCACCAAATTCCGTGAGGGAATTAGGAGTATTCTTCAATCAAGATCGCTCAGCCTTTCCGTTGGGAATTGGGTGCACGATAGATCTTCGCTGGTGGTCGCAAATCGACGCGAGTGTGTTTTGTGGATTAAAGAGTGTTCGTCCCTTGCATTGGCATTGAAGGATAGCTACGATTCATCAAGACTCCCGCGAGTATCCATCCTACGTCGAGAAGATCGGGCGACCCTATATCAAATACCAAGATCAGAAGCCCCTGCTGCCTGGTAAGAAGAAAACAAGGAAATATAAGAACATACGTGAATATTAGCACTAGTATCAACCCACCAATCAGTGGATTGACATGCTGAAAAGACAACATGTGAATTGCCATACCCTCCTGAAGTCAAGGCCTCACCAATGATCACATTGACAACCTTTTTCTTTGGCCGCTCACTATCTCTCGCTTTTATGGAAGTGACAAATCCTTCGCCATATGACTATCTTTTTCGCACACAAACTGGTGATGCCCTCAAATCCTTTTCTTAGTTTTCTTCTTCTTAAATCTAGTTGTCTTGTTTGGTTTATTGGATTTTACTTCTTTGCAGCAGTCTTTTTCTCTATAAAATTTGCATTGTTCTGCCTAGATGTGTTGGGTGCATCTTTTGCTCTTACTTTTTCTTCTACATCGAGGACAGCAATGAGATTCTCAATAGAAATCTCTTCTCTCTTGTGTGTTAAGCTAATGGCAAAATCCTGCTAAGAAGTAGGGAGTTTAGCAACAATGCCTGCAGCTATAAACTTAGGAGGCAACACACAGTCTAAGTGCCAATCTCACCGACTAGTAACTAGAGGTCATGAGCTTGTCCAACTATGGAATTAGCCTCATCTATGCTAAAGTTAAAAAATTACTTACACACGTAGAGCCAGCGACCTGCCTCTGCATATTAGTGCTCTAGTGGATTCAAAACTCTATGGTGGACTTGTAGTCCATGTATATATTGTAGAGCTGATCTATCAGAATAGTTAGAATGCAGCCAAGGAGAGAGAGATGATACATGGTTCAGGAAAAAAATAAGGTGGATTTGGTTTGCCAGGTAACGCACCACATCACGGTGCAGCCGCAAGTCACGCGAAAATACGTGAATATGCTTGTGCGCATGTTTAGCCCTCCTCATGTTACCCCCATCTATGTGTCACATGATTCTAGGAATGACAAGGACTCCTCCTTATAAATTGGACTTCTCCACTTTACCTTAACAATATGGTACTAAACCATACTTGCTTCGAAATTAAGAAAATATGCCTCACTCATATGGGCCTATTTCTAACAGTGGAGACTGTGAAGGAGCGGAAGGAGAAGGGAGAGGCTCAAGAACGTCAACCTCGATGATTGGCTCACAATCACGTTGTTGCGTACCACCAAGAAGTACTACTCGGCCTTCCAGAATGTCATGGCCATGGTCAGTGTCGGCGTGCTTGGCCTCCCGTTTGCCATGTCTCAACTCAGTTGGTATGTAACCAAATACTCTTCTGCTCTGCTAATCTCCCACGTACACTTTTAAACAGACAAAGCACCAAGCATGAATGCATGTATATGCATGGTGGAGATGGAATTAACACATTCGATTCTTGGATGCAGGGGTGTTGGGACGGTGGTGATCGTGATGTCATTCATGTTCACGCTATGACAGATAGTGGAGATGCATGAGATGGTGCAGGGAAAGTTGTTTGACCGGTACCACAAGTTGGGGCAGCATGCATTCAATGACTGGCTAGGGCTCTGGATCATCATGCCACAACAGCTCGTCATTGAGGTCAGCACCGACATTGTCTACATGGCCATCGATGGCTAGTCTCTCAAGAAGTTCCATGACCCTGTCTGCAACAGCCGCTGCAAGGACATCCGCCTCACTTTCTTCATCATGATCTTCTGCTCCATCCACTTCATCCTCTCCCAGATGCCCAACTTCAACTCCATCTCCCCGTCTTCACCGCCGCTGCCTTCATGTCCATCTGGTACTCCATGATCGCCTTCTTCACGTCGGCGGTGAAAAGGGCTTCCATCGGGGCTACTGTTGACTATAGGCTCAAGGCAACGACCAATGCAAGGCAAGTGTACACAGACACTTAATGCTCTCGGGTGGTGGTGTTCATGTTCACAGGGCACAATGTCTTGCTCAAAATCTAGGCCACCATCTCGTCCACCCTGGAGCAGCCCTCCAAGAAGCCCGTGTGGCACAGCGTGGCCGTCATGTACGCAATCATCACGCTCTGCTACTTCTTCATCTCCTTTGGCGATGACTACGCCTTTGACCCCAACATGCTCATCACCTTGAGAAGCTGTGGTGCCTCGTCACAGTGTAGGATCGAGGATGGCGACTAGAGGGGGGTGAATAGGCAGTTTTAAAAATTCTCTTCCCTAATTACTATTTGTCTATTTGGGTAAAACCAAGTAAATAATGCGACAGCTTAATTCAAATTGGTTTAGCACAAAATTCGCCTAAATTAATAGATTCATCTAAGTGCACCAGCAACCTGATTCTATGTCAAGGTTTACAATTCTAGGATGACAAGCAATCAATTTAATTTTATGAATGTAAATCGCTTGAATGTAGATTTATATAAAAGAACAAACCATAATTGACACGATTGCTTTTTACCGTGGTGTTCGGAGACTTGCCAGTCTCCCCTAGTTCACATTGAGGTAAACCCAAATGAATTGGGCTGGCTCCACGAATTAAGCCTTCCACCTTAAATCTACTAGTGGTAGCTCTTTCCTGCCCCGGGTAGATAAGCTCCAACCTTCATAACTTTATTTGGGTCTTCTCACAACCTTGTTTGAGAAGATCACCACGCATGACACCTCCAACACCATCTAGAAGTTAACAAATTTTAAGAGTAACAAGTCAAGTCCCTTACTTGACTCTCACCACGTGCAACGAATGCACAAACTCAAATAGATACTCAATCTACCTCTAGATGCAACACATGCAATTTAGAGCCTTCTCGTTGCTTACAAAGTGCAACACATGCACAATTAAGAGGAAAACCTCACACTAGCTCAAGAAAATAAAATAGAGTGTCAAAAGTCTTAACCTAATCGGCCACAAGAAGGTATATATACCCACACCACAAAAACTAATCGTTGGAAGAAAAACCCTTTAAAAATTAAGATTTTCGGTAGCTCCGCCGTTATAAATGCGAAACTACCGCTCCCCTCGCAATGGTAAAAAAACTAGCTGTTATCAGTGAAATCGGTAGGTCCAATCATTGAAAGTACCACACCACACATGTGGAACTACCACTCTCGCTGGGAGGAGAAGACCACATAGATGTCTCTCTAGGAAAATGTACCGCATGATTTTCTGGAACTTTCAAAGTCTGATAGTACTGCTCACACAAAGCTGGTACTTCTGACTTCTTGTAGTATCGCACCACGTAGGCCGGTAATTCCACGTAACACATATTGGTAGTACTGCAAGCCGATTGGACCACTCATATAGAGCTAATCGAACCAGTCCGATTAGACCACTCCGATCGAACTACGTCTGGTAGTACCGCACAACATATGTCGGTACTTCCAATCTTCGGTAGTACCGTGCAACACATGCTGATAGTTTCGATCTTCGGTAGTACCGTATAACACATGTCGGTATTTCCAATTATCCTAACAAGAGCATATACTTCAACAAATCTTGTAAAACACATTTGCAAGTTATTGTATCAAGCACACAAGGATCAATAATAATTTTTAACAAGTTGCAAAACACATTTGCACACCTTTGAAATCATGACACAAGGAATTGGTACATAGACTTAACACATTTGTAAAACACATTCACAAATCTAAGTCACATGCTACAAGGATTATATATAAGCTTCAACCATAGTTATTGAAACCGGACCGGTTATTGACCCGTTTGAGCTTCTAGTTCACGGTTCATTGGTCCAACTGGTAATTAACTGGTCAAACCGCCGATTCAATATAGCTTAATAATAAACTTATCTTCCTTATGTCACAACATGTGACTTGCTCACTTGGCTAGCGGGGCTTACGCAAGTGGCTAGTCATGAGGTCGTGCGTTCGAATCCCCACTCGCTGATCGTGCAAAAATGCACACCCGCAAGTGAACGGGTTGCCGCTAAGATAGCAGCGAGATGTTGTGTTCTCAACAGGGACTAGACTACTGGTGACATGACACCAAACCAAAGCTAAGTCGCACGAATTGGGGAAAAGAAAGGGAAACTGAAAATCCTAGCTAAACTACGGGGACTGAAGAAGAGAGGGAGAGAAGAACGACTGAATTTGCAGAAGGGAGAGAAGCAGCAAGAAAGGACTGAAGGAGAGGAGAAGACGAGGAACTGGACAGGGGTAAGAGAGAAGAAGACTAGAGAGAGGGGAGGCTCGGGAAAGGGGCGAGATGGAAACTAACGCTAAACTATGACTAAACTACCACTAATGACAAGAAACATAAGTAAGCAATTAAAGGAAACTAAATCTAATGCAAGCGATGACAGAAAACAGTAAACCTACACTAAATTAGTACCAAATAAATAATAAAGAATGACAAATGGGGCTTGGTTGATGCAAAGGTCGACAAAGAAGAAAAGAAATGCAATTCGGCCACAGCAGGGTAGATCGGCCACACTAGCAGACTGCAGCAGCAACAGCAGGAAGAAACAGCAGTAGCAGTACTCGGTAGTAGGGAAAAAATCAGCATAGATCACAGCACATCCGTACAGGGGAAGCAGCAAGAGAACACCAGCAGCAGTGCTTCCGCCGGTCACAGGAAATCAGCAGAAATTAGGGGCTTCGGCATCGGCACAGATCAGAGGAGCAGCAACATAGATCGGAAGTGGAAAGCGGCAGGGAGGTGGAGTTTCAGATCGGAAGAAGAGCAACAACAAAGGCAGCAATGAGAGGCTTCAGTGGAGGAACGGCACTAGGGAGACGGCAGATCTAGAAGAACAGCAGGGACAGGTCTGGGGTTTCGGTGGAAGCAGCAGGACTGCAGGTGTGTTCTCGGTGGCTTGGATCTGGAGGGGGTGGTGTTGCGGGAGGAGGCGGTCTGGTGGTGTGGCGGCTGCCTGGGAGAAGGGGGAAGGAGGTGTTGCGGCCTGAGTGAAGGAGATGGGGGGTTGCGCAGGAAGTAGAGAGGTGGGGAATCGGCTGTGAGGAGGAGATGGGGTGAAGGAGGCAGGGAAGAAAGGGGTTGCAACCTGAGAGGGGAAGGAGAGGTCACGGCCGGCGGTGGAGCAGGGAGGCAACTGGTGGCCGCGCAAGGAGGAGATGGGAGCTGTGGTGGTGGAGTTGGGAATGGGGGTGGCGCGGTGGCGAGCTGGCCTGGCCTCGCCGTCGGCCGAGTAGAGGAAGGGGAGGAGAGAAAGGGGGCAAGGGAAAGAATAAAACCAGGCTCAATCTCTCCAATGGGCTAACTCTCCCCTTTTATATGATATCTCAAGAAACCCTAATGCCTTGGCTGTTTGCATTTAAGCCCCTTGCTTCTTTCGATTTTCCAACCCTAGCTCTTTTTCATGAACTGATCTTTTGTGGACTTTGCGCCTTGTTCGCGCCGACCTGTAATAAAATCACAAAACATGTAAACAGCCCAAAGAAGAGGCAAATATATATAAAATCAATGAAATTATGGCCTATTTGCTACTCTCAGCAGGGTTATGACATTAAAATGAATTACAAAAATGATGCACATCACTCGCGCAGCTATTTTCTCTAAACTTTTCGCTGAGTGCACACTCCCTCTAGTCCAACTGGCATCGGTTTTTATCCGGTTTGTATCAAAACTGGTCGGTTTAACGGGAATTTTTCGGTTTAGAGCGGTTCACTTGCACAGTCGGTCTAATAATAAAACTAAACTAGATTAGGCTTTGGTTCCAGTTTTTTCCGATTGAATCACTGGTCCGTCCGGTTTTCATAACTATGGCTTCAACTATTTGCAAAATATATTTGTAAATATAAGTCTCATACCACAAAGAGTGGGAAATATGGATTTCAAACACTTGCAAAATACATTTGTAATGTATAGTCCTATATTACAAGGATCCAACACATGAGTTTCAACTATTTACAAAACACATTCATAAATATAAGCATCATGCCATAGGGAGCTAGAGCAAGTGAGGTTGAGTTATCAACACATGATGAGACTCAAGTTACTAGACATAACCCCTCTTAATAGTACGGCAATCTATACTAGCAATTCGGTCTTTCAACCAAATACCAAGACCGATAAAAAGATTAGAAACACATTCTTACCTCTAGCTTCAAGTTCAGGTTCTTGTCTTGATGTGCATTAACCCATGATGCATCCTTCACTTGACCTCCATCAACACATGATGGGTCTTCACTTAACTTGATGATTAACACATGATCATTTTCTCTTGGACATGCATCAACTCATAATGCATCTTTTTCTTGAGCTCCATCAACGCATGATGGGTCTCATTTTCACTTGATGATTAACTCATGATCATCTACATATGGCCCTACTTGGCCTTCCTCAGCACGAGGTGTCGATGCCCTGATAGGGTGAGGCAGTCAAGAGCCCTGCTGGCCTCGTGCTCCGAAGGCCTCAAGGATCTCCACCTACGCTGCATGGGTATTGGAGCATCACTGAGTTGCGACCGAGAAAGAACCTCGATGGGTGCGGGCTTACGTGCTCCCCTGACCTCTACCGAGTCCTCTGCGAGGAAGTCTGTAACATCCTAAATTTTGGAGAAATAAAATTCGTGGGAAAAATTTGACGTGTTTGAATTTTGGTATTATTTGGCAATTTCAATTTTCTGGATTTTCAAAAGTTTGGTTGAGGTTCCATAAAAATCAAGCAGAGCATACATAAACATATATATATACATAAACATATATATATATATATATATATATATACACACACACACACACCAAAGGGAGGAAATAAAACCAAATGTATATTATATGTACTTAATAAACATATATTTGTGAACCCAAAATAAATAATAGAAAAGACTAGTCAAAAAGAAAATGTAATATATAAATATAAGACACATGAATATATGCAATTAATTCAAAGTTTTAATTTGGAAACTCAAAACAAAACAAATATATATATATATATATATATATATATATATATATATATATATATGTGTGTGTGTGTGTGTGTGTGTGTGTGTGTGTGTGTGTATGTATGTATATATATAAATTGGAGAGAGGGCCAGCCGGCCGAACCATCGGCCCGGACCAACCAGCCCCCCTGTTTCTCTCTTTCCTCACCCCTCTTCCCTCTGCCGCGTGCCCCTCTCCTTTCTTTGCTTCACGGATGCCGCGCGCTCCTCCTCTCTCTCGCGCGCCGGTTCTCCCGCTCTTTCTTCCTTTCCCTGTGGCCATGCCGTACCCACGCTGTGCCCACTCCGGTGTCCTGTGCCTCTGCCCGTACTATGCTACCAGCCACCCTAGATTCCCGCCGTCACCTCCGCGCGCTGCTCTCCACGCTGGTTTCTTTCTCCCTGCTGACCGTACCTACTCCACCCCCATCTGATGAGATGTAGGGGATGTTCACGCCCAGCGCCTCACCCTCTCGGCCTCAGAGCCCTGCCCTGTCGCTTCCAGCCCCCTGTGTCCATGCCACTCGCCACTCCTTCGCCATTAATGCCGCCGCACGCCTCCCATGTCACCAGCCCCGCTCCATCGCCTACAAAGCCATAGGAGGCGCCCAAAAGACTCCTCGCACCTCCCTCTCACTCTCACAGCACCCAATCGGACTCTCTTGCCCCGTGGCTCGTCGGAGCTCGTTTCTTCTCCAACTCCAACGATCGAGCTCATCGTTGATTGGCTCCACCCCAGTACAATTCAGTTCGCCTGAAGCATCACAAGGACCAGACGACGTCATCCCAACCATTCCCCGAAGCTCCCTGTGCCTGAGCACCTCCCCCACCATGCGACCTCCCCGAACACCATCGCCGCACGCTGACAGACCTCCTCGGCCACTCTCGAGCTTCTGGAATCCCCGTGGTAGCTTCGTGAACACCCATAGATGCTCCTGGCTTAACTAATTGGCTCCATTTGCAATAGTTCGCGTAACCATCGCCCCTCGATCCCACCGCCGCCGCTGCTCGCGGCGCACTGGCCCACCAAATTGGTCGGCGAGAACTTGGCTAGAGGAGCGCGGGAGTGTGAGAATTCCATTTCTCGAATTCTCACGTTCGGCCGTAGCCTCTGTCGCCGGGAGCAAGCGCCGGGGGAAGCTTCTCTCGCTGCGGGCACGAGGAAGAAGACGACTGCGTCGACATGGGCTGTCCGATGAGGATCGGACAGCCTGCACGGATCATTTTCCCCGTGATCGGCATGTGCCATCAGGCCATGCGATGCTGTGGACCGTCCGATGGTGATCAGACGAATCGTGCGTAACCACACGTTCGCCATCCAATGACGAATCACATTCGCCATCCGATGACGAATCCCACGGAATCGGTGCGCTCCCGCGCGCGTTTAAAGCCGCCCGATTGGAATCGGTTGGTCCACACGTTCGGTTGCCCACAGCCCGACGTGTGTCACCCCATTTACTTTTCCGATTTAATTCAAACTGAAAACTTTAAACCCTAATAACGTTCTCATTTTAGTTCCAAATTCGATGAAACAAATTTCTAAATTCATATAAAATCGTCCTCTTTCTAGAGAAACAAAAATCATGAAGTTTTGAGTTAAATTTAATTATGGTATAAATTTGGTTGATTATGATAATTACTTTTAAAACTTCCAAAATTCATAACTAATTCATCTTAATTCAAAATCTAGTAAAATAAATTGCAATATTAATATAAATTCACTTCCTATTCAGTGGGACCAAAACCATAAGTTTTTGAGTTTATTTGAATCGTTGTTGGGGTTTTATTTGGCTATGTTAATTTATTTTGTTCCTTTTAAAATGTACGATCGACAATAAAAATTAGCATATGAGGACCAGGTAGCAGAAGCTGAGGAAAACCAGGACTAAGACCAGCAAGATCCAAGTAATTGCGAACCAGGCGAGTCAATACCTTGATCATATTAGAATACCTTTTTTGCAAAGATATTTAGATTTAAATTATCAAGTGCATGCTTTTATGTGCTATCCTATGTTTGTTCACAACTTTAGTTAACTGTCCCATTTAATGGATGCCACTATTAAATCTTTCTGGCATTTTATGTTGAGAACCTTGCAGCCCTAGCAATAATTATAGTCGTAGCTGTTTCCAAAAATGGGTGGCATGGTTATATCATATGGCTTAGAATGCTTAGTTGTCAAGGATGTCGAGAATACCCCAGTATCATGTACAAGCACAAAAGAGTAAATTTTGGGAAATTGAATTTAGAAATGATCGTGCATTTATAATGGTCTTTAATTTATGCCGCAAAAATCCCAAAATTGCTTATACGTCTGGGCGGCTGGTTCGGGGCATGGTGCATCGGTGTGCACGAGTGTGTGGTTTGTGGTAGAACCACCAAGACGGTTAAAGGATCGAATCGGGTCATGACCTCCTATTGTAAAACTGTACAACCACAAGTCTGTAAAGTGCAACTTGACTAAGTAAACCCTATCGAACCTCGGATTCATCTCACAGGTTGGGGAATGAAGTGCCGGAATGCCAGGGCCTGTTGTGGCTAAAGGGACATCGAGTGGAGGGTGATTTGTTTCTCAGTCTTACTAGCACTATGGGGAGTGGAGCCCGGAGGTGCTAGTAATAGTGATTAACATCCCGTGCAACGTATGGGTCCCACCGCAAGTGGGGTAGACCCATAGGGTGAGATGAGATCCGAGGCCAGGTAGTGTTGAAAAGGTTACTGTGATGATCTACTCGACGGCATGACTGAGGAATCATGTGGGGCAATGGGCAGATTGTCTTTTATGGTGAAAGTGTACAAACTCTGCAGAGTCAAAACTATTCGAATAGCCGTGCCCACGGTCAAGGGCGGACATGGGAACTTAACTCTGATATAGTTCTGTTTCAAAAACAAAATTTAAAAGGTTGGGATCTAGAATGGGAAAATGAAGGATGAAGGGTTGTCCTGGTTAATGTTGTCCTGGGTGTCGTCCCAGTGATAGGTTAAGCGGCTATAACACTGAAAACTGGTTTGTGGTATAAGCAACCTGGATTGTTGGATGAGATCTGTACTTATTCTCTAAAATCTTTTATTCAAAGGTATTATAAATTTTGGTCCAAAGGTTAAGTCTAGAAATTTCTTACATACATACATATTAAGTCCTTAAAAATGCAACTTCCAGCAAAATAATAAACCTGAGCCTATCTTTTGTCAAGCCATACAAGTTATGTACTTGTATTTTGCGTGTTGGCTCGCTGAGCATGGTGGTTGATGTGCTCACACTCGTATAAACAAATCCAGAATCAGGAGAGCAGGATCACTATGCCTACGAGGAGCCAATGAAGGCAACTAGGACGAATTTCAAATGATCAAGTCTTAGACAGTAGACTTGCCGTAAGGGTGTTCACCTATATACCCATGGATGGGTGATATAGATGTACACGTTTATCCCAGTCGCCTGCCTGTGGCTTATGGTTCCCCTATCGTCTTTATCTTCCGCTGCTATATCTTTTGAATGTAGTATTTGGCCTGAGCGGCCGTTATGTAAAACAATTACCCGACGTGGTGTACTTTTGAAACTCTAATGTAAATTATATTTGATTTTGACTGTATGATCATCATGCGATGTATGGACTGATTCAGCAATGTACTATGAGCACTATATATTGATCCAAGGAATAGTGCGGTGGAATCACAGAGGATTCTAGACTAAAAATCTGAGTCCGATAGAGCTGGTATCAGAGCATACGACTGTAGGGTAAAACCTTAGGGAGGCTACGAATAGAGGTCTAGGACTTAAACCTTTACAAAACTTATAAAAGGGATTTTTAAGAAAATATACCCTATTATTTCTTCTCTTACCCTTCCTAGGTCTGGTCTCGCCTCTCTTTCGTTTGAATTAAAAAGGAGATACTAACTAGTGCCTTACGTTGACAGATGGAAGGAGCTTGGGACTACTTCTCGCACGGCCAGACAGGGGGAGATTTCACCATCATCTTGCGCAGACTACTCCACTACTTGGGATATAAGGAGCAGCCCATCAGTGGTGGACCCACCATCAGGTGGGGCTGGCGCCCCCCCTACGCCGGCCGCTCCCCCTGGCCCCCCGGTACAGGAGCACAATGAGCGAGCTGCAGGTTTGGTCAGAAAGCGAGCTGTATGTTCCGTTTCCAATTCTCTTCTCTTCTCTCTTTTGGATGCCTTCCTTTCTCTCTGCAATTTGTATGTGCTGTATGTTTATGTT
Source organism: Melocanna baccifera (assembly GCA_036346265.1). NCBI lineage: Eukaryota > Viridiplantae > Streptophyta > Magnoliopsida > Poales > Poaceae > Melocanna > Melocanna baccifera. The sequence goes on along the minus strand of CM070688.1, from coordinate 8,889,616 downwards.
CCCTTTCAATTCAATTTCTTTGGTGTTGTGTGCGAGCCAAAGGCTGAAATTTGGCTCGTGCTTTGCGTCTTTGTTTAGACTTTAGAGGAGCTTCTATTCTTTTATGCTATTTCCCTTACTCTTTTCTCATCAGTGCATACCCCTCAGCTTCTCAATCGCTTATAGATTGTGCTCTGACTCTTCGAGTTAAATCATAAGGAACTAGTCCCAGGATTTGTTCTTTTCTTCACGAGAGGATTGGTTCATTCTGTAACCTTCCTGTTCTTGATAAACCTTGATTCCCCCCTTTATTTTCATCCCTTCCTGTTTGACAATCCTGACCAATTCATGTTCTTGGGTTGTACTATTGGTGGAATATGCCCTCCCCTGTTTTAGCCTTTTATCTATATTAGCCCCCCCCCTAAATTTTGATTTTGGGTCCGCCATTGCAGCCCATCTATCGAGGCCACAAGAACACTGAGGGACCCTACGAGTTGTGGGTCATGGAGATCTTTCTTTATGCCATATCCAAGACGGACCCACCCCTTGTCTTCTGGAGCCTGCACTGGAGGAGTACTGGCACCACTGCTCTCCAGGACACCGCTCGCTTAGCCGCAGCCCGGCTATGTGACATCCACGGACCGGCCCTGCTGGCATCGCCATTCTTCTACTACCCGTCGTGCTAGGAGGGGGCGACCCACTGGGAGACCTACATGCCCGAGTATGAGGATAATCCCATGCTGACCCACCAGGTCCACCTCACCTAAGCTATGGGGGCCTCCTACACTACAGCTTTAGAGGAGTTCACCAGCCTGCGACAGCTCCTGCTTGCTAGCCACAGTCGTGAGTAGGCACTCCGGGAGCAGCTTGCCAAGTGCCAGCAGGCACTTGCCGAGGTGGAAAAGGAGAAGGCCGCTGCCCTCGCCGAGCTGCAGAGGACTGCTGTAGTCGCGGCAATCCATGCCCCGGGCCCTGCTACACCACCCCTCGTCAGCCCTGATCCTGCTCCCTCATAGCCCGGGGCAACGGGCCTCGCACCCGACTGATGGCTTAGAAGAGCGTGCGACTCCCGGGGCCACAAGACGTTGTTACCTTGGGAGTACCTGTCTACATCAACATCCGGTGTCGCTCCCACTCTTGCACTGACTCCTCCGAGTTCAGCGGTAGCCGCTCCCGCTTGGAGACGTTGACTACACCCCGTCGTGAGAGCCCGCCTTGGAAGAGGAGAAGGACTTTTGGTTAGTGCTCGATGTTGGTAAAGAGCACCGTGCCCGTAGAAGCAAGATGTATTAGACTTTAGGTCGTAGCTGTCCTTATTTGCTCCTGGCCTAAGTGCTGAATGGAGCTGTATGAACTTTCAACCTTATGTATGGATGTGGCCACAAATAGGCATTGTATTGTTATTGCCTTGTCGTTTATCTTACTTTTGCTGATTCTTGTGGGCGACGGGTTTGGGCTGAAAAGCCTGCACACTAGTATGTTTGTTTAAAGTATGGTTGGTATCTACAGATGGCCACACAGAGAGTAACAAGGGCTCAGGCCAGCACTGCCCTAGGTGTGCAAGCCGCGGCCGGTACTAGCCGAGACGCACCCCAGATGGGCCAAGGCCAAAGCCAAGTTTTGGCACAGCAGACCCAGCTGCTGCAAGCTATTTACACTGGCCAACAGGACAATGCTGGCGGCCACAACACTAAGCTGGGGGACTTCCTGACGACAAGACCTTTGACTTTCTCATTTGCTGATGAGCCTCCCAAGGCTGAGGATTGGCTTTGGGACACCGAAAGGAAGCTCAGGCAAGCTAGGTGTAATGATGAAGACAAGGTGATCTTCGCTGCCCACCAGCTGAAGGGAGCCGCTGCTGCCTAGTGGGAGAACTATGTTTCCGCCCGGGGTCAAGAGGAAGCACCCGCTGGTGATGATTTGGGAGAGGAAGTAGCTGCAAGACCAGGACCTCACCAAGCCCCACGAGCTCGACATGCCCCTGCAGCCATTACGTGGGCCAAATTCAGAACTGCCTTCAAGACCAATTTTGTCCTTGCCGGTGTCATGCGGATGAAGAAAAATGAGTTTCGCACCTTGAAGCAGGGGAACATATCAGTGAGCGAGTACCTCACTAAGTTCAACCAACTCACCAGATATGCCCCGAAGAATGTAACAGATGAAGAATGTAACAGATGATGAGGAAAAGATAGACATGTTCTTTGAAGGTATGAATGAAGAGCTGAGGGTACAATTGATCATCCAAGACATTACCAGTTTTTACCAGTTGGTGAACAAGAAGAGAATGAGAGGAAGAATTTGGGGGCCAGCCGCAAGAGGAAACAGGTGGTGAAGAGGCCACAAGGAAGGTTTATCCAGAGGTTCTTCAACAACCCTTCCTACAACTGGCAACAGACCTCCAATATGGCGCCTCGTACCGGAGGCAATACTCCCCAAAACTCCAGTCCCAGTGGCCAATCCATCGGGGGAAACCCCGCAGCAAATGTCAACTGCTTCAGTTGCGGGGAAAAGGGGCACTATGCCAGCCGATGCCCGAGTAAGGCCATCACACCAATGAAGTTCAGTCTGGGCACCACTCCAGTCCGAGGTTAGGCGTCAACATTAGGCAAGGGGTACCAGACACCACAAGCCAACAGGACTGCGTCAGCCCCCAACCACGGGCGGATGAATCATATTACCGTGGAGGAAGCCCAGGAAGTAGCGGGAGTCTTGATGGGTACATTTTCTGTCAAGACTATCCGCGCATGTTCTTTTTGATTCTGGTGCTTCACATTTATGCATAGCCAGGAAATATGTGGATAGAGTGGGATTGCCTACTTACCCATTAAAGAAGCCAGTGGTTTTCAGTTCACCTACTGGAAACATCACAGCCACCTTAGTATGCCCAAGAGTTGTGCTCACCATGGAATTTTGCAATTTCTTGGCTGATCTCATAGTGTTACACTCACAGACTCTGGATATCATTTTGGGGATGGATTGGTTAGCTAAATACTAAGGAATAATAGATTGTGCTACCAGAAGGGTCAGCTTGACCAAGTGCCCAGGAATGACCATAATGGTAAAGGTGGCCGACCCTATCGCTGGGGGCATATGATTTATTATTATGAAGATGTGCCTCTAGAAGGTATGATCGTAGTACAAGATTACCCAGAAGTATTTCCAGAGGAGTTACCTGGCGTGCCACCAGATAGAGACCTAGAATTTGTGATCAACTTGAAGTCAGGGGCTACCCCAATAGCCAAGCGACCCTATAGGATGACTGTTGAGGAACTAGAAGAACTCAAGAAGCAACTCCATGAGCTGCAAGAGAAGGGTTTCATCAGGCCCAGCTCATCCCCGTGGGGATCTCCTGTATTATTCGTCAAGAAGAAGGATGGCACAACTAGGATGTGTGTGGATTATCGTGCCCTGAACGATGTAACCATTAAGAACAAGTATCCCCTCCCTAGAATTGATGACTTGTTCGATCAGTTAGGAAGAGCCACTATATTCTCAAAGATTGATCTGAGGTTGGGCTACCACCAGTTGAAGATCAGACCCGAGGATATCCCCAAGACAGCATTCACCATTAGATATGGGCTGTATGAGTTTACAGCATTCACCGGCATATTTCATGAACCCATGAATAAAGTATTCATGGAATACTTAGACAAGTTTGTCGTAGTATTCATAGACGATATTCTTGTCTATTCCAAGGATACTAAGGATCATGCTAAGCACTTGCGTATGGTTTTGGGAAAGTTAAAGGAACATAAGCTATATGCCAAATACAGCAAGTGTGAGTTTTAGCTTAGTGACATCAGTTTCCTAGGCCACATAGTATTAGCAGGCAGAGTATCTGTGGACCCCGCCAAGATCGAAGCTGTGATAGAATGGAAGCAGCCCACGACCGTCACTGAAGAAAGAAGCTTCCTTGGATTAGCAGGATATTACAAAAGGTTTATAAAAGGTTTCTCCAAGATCGCCAGACCGTTAACCCAGTTGCTCAAAAAGGAACAAAAGTTTGAATGGACCAAGGCTTGCGAAGAACATTTCCAGGAGCCAAAGACCAAGCTAACTTCCACTACTGTCTTGGTTTTACTAGACATCCGAAAAGACTTCAAAGCATACTGCGATGCCTCCCATCAAGGCCTGGGATGTGTACTGATGCAAGGAGGAAAAGTGGTAGCATATGCATCAAGACAACTCGTCCCCACAAAGTGAATTATACCACTTTTGACTTGGAATTGGCATCAGTAATCCACACCTTGAAAATCTGGCGACACTATTTGATCGGCAACCATTGTGACATATACACCGATCATAAGAGCCTCAAGTACTTCTTCACTCAGTCGAATCTTAACCTGAGGCAAAGAAGGTGGCTAGAACTGATTAAGGATTACGACATAGGCATTCACTACCACCCCGGCAAAGCTAACATGGTGGTAGATGCCCTAAGTCGCAAGGTTTACTGCAATAACCTCATGGTTAAGGAACAGTGGCCTGAGCTGCATAAGGAGATGATAGCCCTCAACTTGGAATTAGTGGAGCAAGGCACGATAGCAACTATGGAGTTTCAACCATGTATGGAAGACTTAATTATAGCTGCCCAAAAGGATAACTCCACATCTCTGAGGACGAGAAGTCAAATGGCAAAAGGGAAAGCTCCCAAGATGATCGAAGATTCGTAAGGGGTTCTTAGATATGGGACACGCCTTTTTGTTCCCCACCAAGAGGATCTAAAGAACTTGATACTAAGGGAAGCGCATTGTTCAGCCTACTTCCTTCATCCAAGGAGCACTAAGATGTATCAAGATCTGAAGCGATGGTATTGGTAGCCTAGGATGAAGAGTGACATTGTTGAGTACGTCGCCTGCTGCGACGTATGTCAGAGAGTCAAAGCTGAACATCAACGGCCAGCCGGATTACTGCAACTGTTACAAGTGGAATGGATTTCATCACTGGTTTACCCAGAATCAAGACAGGGTATGATTCAGTGTGGGTCATAGTGGACAGGCTGACCAAAGTTGCCTACTTCATCCCTGTTAAGACCACGTACAAAGGAGATAAGTTGGCGGAATTATATATATCTCGCATCGTGTGCTTACACGGTGTGCCCAAGAGAATAGTCTCAGATCGAGGTACTCAATTCACCTCACATTTCTGGGCAAGTCTTCATGAAGCATTAGGTACTCACCTGGATTTCAGTACTGCCTACCACTCTTAGACAGACGGGCAAACAGAAAGGGTGAATCAAATACTTGAAGACATGCTTCAGGCTAGTGCCTTGGATTTTTCCATGGATTGGGACAAGTGTTTACCCTATGCGGAGTTCACTTACAACAATAGCCATCAAGCTAGTTTAAAGATGTCCCCGTTTGAAGCCCTGTACGGATGGAAATGTCGAACACCTCTACATTGGTCAGAAGTAGGGGAGGGTTTCGTTTTCGGACTAGAAACACTGCAACAAGCTGGGGAGAAAGTCCACTTGATTAGGGATCGTTTGCAAGCCGCTCAGTCTCAGCAAAAGAGCTATGCGGACAAGAGGCAAAGACCTTTGCAGTTTGAGGTCAGAGACCACGTATACTTAAAGGTGTCACCGTTAAGAGGAGTCGGAGATTTAAAGTTAAGGGCAAGCTCGTCCCTCGTTATGTCGGACCTTTCCCGATCAGAGCCAGGAAAGGGGAGGTTGCTTACCAACTAGGGCTACCTGCCAACCTCGCAGATATACATGATGTGTTTCATGTATCACAACTCAAAGTGCCTCCGAGTGCCAGAGGACCATACCGCCTTACAGGAACTCGAGATCGAAAAGGACCTGACCTACCCAGAACGGCCTATCAAAATCCTCGACGTGGTGGAGAAGAAAACCAGGAATCAGATCATCCGAATGTGCAGAATACAATGGAACCACCACACCAAAAAGGAAGCCACTTGAGAGCGTGAAGACCAGCTGCGAAGAGATTACCCCTACCTGTTCTCGGGTTAGATCGAATCTCGGGGTCGAGATTCCTTTTAAGGGGGGTAAACTTGTAACATCCTAAATTTTGGAGAAATAAAATTCATGGGAAAAATTTGACGTGTTTGAATTTTGGTATTATTTGGCAATTTCAATTTTCTGGATTTTCAAAAGTTTGGTTAGTCAAAAAGAAAATGTAGCTTATAAATATAAGACACATGAATATATGCAATTAATTCAAAGTTTTAATTTGGAAACTCAAAACAAAACAAATACATATATATATATATATATATATATATATGTATGTATATATATATATAAATTGGAGAGATGGCCAGCCGACCGAACGATCGGCCTGGACCAACCAGCCCCCCTGTTTCTCTCTTTCCTCACCCCTCTTCACTCTGCCGTGTGCCCCTCTCCTTTCTCTGCTTCACGGATGCCGCACACTCCTCCTCTCTCTCTCGCGCCGGCTCTCCCGCTCTCTCTCTTCCTTTCCCTGTGGCCATGTTGTACCCACGCCGTGCCCACTCCGGCGTCTTGTGCCTCTGCCCGTACTATGCTACCTGCCGCCCTAGATTCCCGTCGTCGCCTCCGCGCGCTGCTCTCCCCGCTGGTTTCTCTCTCCCCGCCGACCGTACCTACTCCACCCCCATCCGATGAGATGTACGGGACGTTCACGCCCAGCGCCTCACCCTCTCGGGCTCATAGCCCTGCCCTGTCGCTTCCAGCCCCCTGTGGCCATGCCACCCCACCACTCCTTCTCCATTAATGCCGCCGCAAGCCTCCCACGTCGGCAGCCCCGCTCCATCGCCTATAAAGCCATTGGAGGCGCCCAAAAGACTCCTCGCACCTCCCTCTCACTCTCACAGCACTGTAACATCCTGATTTTTAGAGCTTTTTAAAACCTGTAATTTAAAAATAAATTTTTGGAATTTTCTGGAATTAATAAAGCTTAATTTGAATTTTTCAAAATTTAAAAGGATTTAATATGATTAAATTAAACTTCAACATTTGCTGAAAATATTTTATTTGCATTCCTTGTGTCTCAAGGAATTTTGTGGTATTTTTGGTGATTTTTTTGGGACTTATTTGCTATTTTCTAGAGCTCTTGAAAGTTTATTTGAATTTCTGGAAAAAGGAAAAATCCTCAGCCGCTAGATCCCCACTCCCCTCCACGCGGCAGCCATCCCCTCGCCTCACCCTCTCCCGCGCGTCCGCACCGTGCCTCGCTCGGACCCCGCCCCAGCCGTCCGATTCGCCACGCGTTGCACGCTCGTGCCTCCGTCCCCGATCGGGACTCGTCTCCCCCGCGTCGCACCGCGTTCATCTGTTCTTCCTCGGTTCGTGTGCATAAATGCGCTGTTCTTCCTCGGTTCGCGTGCCTCGTCGCCTCCGCCGCCGCCACCGCCTTCCTCGCCTCGCGTCGCCGCCCCGAGTCCCGCCGCGCGGCGCCGCTTCGTCGCCGCGGAGACTCCGCCGCTTGCCGCTCTCGTCTGCCGGGAAATGGTCCGCCGTCCCGAACCGTCGGTAAGCCGCGCGCCGAACCCCCTTCCTCTCGCCGTCGGACCCTCCGCCTACTCGCCGACCGCCCGCCGGGCCCCTCTCCGCTGCGGCGCTGGTCGCCGAGTCGCCGCCACCGCGTCCACGCTGCCGTCGCCGCCGCGCGCCGGACCCGCCGCTGGAGCTCTCCGCACCCGCGCGCGAGCGCCGCCGCCTCGCCGCGCGACGCGCGCGCCACTCGCGTGCGGTGCCGCGCCACGCCCGCTCCCGCGCTACGTCCGCGCGACGCTTCGCACAACACGCCGCCACGCGTCGATGATCCACGCCGTCTCACCTACGCACCGCCCAATCTCCACCGCTCGTTCAGATCTGAGACGAAGGCTCAGATCTCGCCGCGTGGACGCCCTCGAGCCGTCCGATCTGGTCGCGCCGCCGCCGCCCCGAGCCGCCACGTCAGCCCTAGCCGACGTGGCAGGCCCCGTCAACACCCTTGCCACGTGGCAGACACGTGTCGCGCCACGTCAGCAAAACCCCGCCGCCCGAGCCACGTGGCAGCCACGTTAGCTGCCACGTCACCCCGTGCCATGTGGCAGCACCAGCTGCTGCCACGTCAGCCCTAGCCCCGCCGACCGCGTGCACTGTTCGGTGGACTGGGTTCACCGTGGACTCGCTTTTCCATGGACCGGGTTCACAGCACAGTGCGTTTTCCGATTTTTCCTAAATTTCCTTTAGGGTTTATTTTCCAAGAGCCCGTTCTCCTCCGTCCTAGCTCCGATTGACCGTTTTTTTTTCTAAATTCATCTAAAATCGAGCTCTAGCTTTTGGTTCTAGTTTCATGATTTTTGGAGTTCGTTTGCTTATTATTTTGTGTGTTTTTCTTGTTTTAGTCGTTTTCTCTCTCGTTAGATCTCGATTCTGGAGGAGCAGGTTCTACGCCCGAAGACCAAGAGTACCTCACTGAGCATAACCAAGGCAAGTCGTGTCCTTTGATCATGTTGAACCCAGTTTGCAATCTATTATTTAATTATTTTGTTTTAAATTACATTGCATCGCTACTTTTATTCAAACCCTTGTATTGGTAGTTATCATCCCAATTGAATTCATCCCGCCTTGATAATTTGGAATGTTATGATACCATTGTCACCATAGATTGGGAAACATACTAGTGATGCTAGGTTATTTGTCACATGGGTTGGTACGACAGAATGCTTAGCTTTGCTTATAGTTACGATTGGGTTTATCATCACACGTGAATAATTAATTTAACTTAATGAGATATTGAACCGTGGTTGGAGCTACAGCAGATCGTGGTTGGTGTCACAGTATTAAAATTTGTGCCATGACATTGGTGCGTCATCGGCGGTACTTATACAAATTGGTTTTCACTCGGGCGAGTGATCGTGCAGTAAAGGGGAAAGTGTTGGAGCACTTCGAGGGATGAGGTAGTCTCACTCGGGTAGACTTAAGGACTTAACTTTGTGCGCAATTGATCTGAGTCTTACCGTGCAAACCACATGTCTGGTATGGGACGACCTGGCTGACTAATTTGGGATGTTTCAACTTTAATCTTGCCATTGAGATGAACATGGTTGCTGATTTCTATGTGGCGCAAGGGGGGGTGTGATGCGAAACCCTAGCGGACGGATTGAGTTGGAATTGAACTTTGTAAAGGTCTTGTTGTGATTATCTTTAACGTGAGGATTATCACATGGTGTGGGTACAGTTGTGCAACCTCTACAGAGTGTAAAACTATTCGAATAGCCGCGTCCTCGGTCATGGACAATGCTCGGTGATTTCACATGAGGGGTAGTTATTTCTGAAAACTTGTGGTTGGAAGTGGCAGGTGTTCACTGTTGGTTTAGCTTATGGATGGGAGGTCCATAAGCGGTTGGTTTAGCTTGTGGATGGGAGGTCCATAAGCGGTTGGTTTAGCTTGTGGATGGGAGATCTACAAGTGGTTATGTCAATTCTTTTGATTATTTATTTATTATTGTTTTACTTAAAGTTCACTTTCAATCTATTTACTGTATTTACTTTCAACTGTCATTTATGCAAATTAACCTTTCAGCCTTCCTTTGGTAAGCCTTGCATACTATATTGCATTCATTTTTACAAACAACTTGCTGAGTACCAATGTACTCACGGCTTTATGCCCAATGTTGCTCAGTTGAGAAAGAGGAGTATCACCAGCAGGAGGTTCCAGAAGGAGAGTACTTCGACGACTTCGCGGATTAGGCTTCGTTCTCCACTCGATAGCCTGTGGGCTTATCGATTGGCCACTACGCTTTATTTTAGATTTTCGCTGTTAGTTTCTGTTAAGCCTTTCGGGCTAGTTTATTGTAAGTTTGACCATAAGGTCGTACTCTTGATATTTATTGATATTTGAGCTTTCCCTTTATTTTATCATGTATATGGTTGTGATGACATCTATGTTTGACTGTGTGCACTAGCATAATCCTGTGACTAGTGCAGAATACACAGAGAGTCTGGATTTGCATATTCGGGTCTCGACAAGCACCCAATCGGACTCTCTTGCCCCGTGGCTCGTCGGAGCTCGTTTCTTCTCCAACTCCAACGATCGAGCTCATCACCGATTGGCTCCACCCCAGTACAATTCAGTTCGCCTGAAGCATCACAAGGACCAGACGACGTCATCCCAACCATTCCTCGAAGCTCCCTGTGCCTGAGCACCTCCCCCACCATGCGACCTCCCCGAACACCGTCGCCGCACGCTGACAGACCTCCTCGGCCACTCTCGAGCTTCCGAAATCCCCGTGGTAGCTTCGTGAACACCCATAGATGCTCCCAGCTTAACTAATTGGCTCCATTTGCAATAGTTCGCCGTAACCACTGTCCCCTGATCCCACCGCCGTCGCTGCTCGCCGGTGACACTCGTCCAGCCAAATTGGTCAGTGAGAACTTGGCTAGAGGAGCGCGGGAGTGTGAGATTTCCATTTCTCGAATTCTCACGTTCGGCCGTAGCCTCTGTCGTCGGGAGCAAGCGCCGGGGGAAGCTTCTCTCGCTGCAGGCGCGAGGAAGAAGACGACCGCGTCGGCCGCGTCGACATGGGCTGTCCGATGAGGATCGGACAGCCCGCACAGATCATTTTCCCTGTGGTCGGCACGTGCAGTTAGGCCACGCGATACTGTGGATCGTTCGATGGTGATCAGACGAATCGCGCGTAACCAGTGCGCGCGTGCACACGCTCACATTCACCATCCGATGCCGATCGGACGGCTCCCACGGAATCGGTGTGCTCCCACGCGCCCGCGCGCGTTTAAAGCCACCCGATTGGAATCGGTTGGTCCACACGTTCGGTTGCCCACAGCCCGACGCGTGTCACCCCTTTTACTTTTCTGATTTAATTCAAACTGAAAACTTTAAACCCTAATAACGTTCTCATTTTAGTTCCAAAGTCCATGAAACAAATTTCTAAATTCATATAAAATCATCCTGTTTCCAAAGAAACAAAAATCATGAAGTTTTGAGTTAAAATTTAATTATGGTATAAATTTTGTTGATTATGATAATTACTTTTAAAACTTCCAAAATTCATAACTAATTCATCTTAATTCAAAATCTAGTAAAATAAATTGCAATATTAATATAAATTCACTTCCTATTCAGTGGGACCAAAACCATAAGTTTTTGAGTTTATTTGAATCGTTGTTGGGGTTTTATTTGGCTATGTTAATTTATTTTGTTCCTTTTAAAAAGTACGATCGACGACAAAAATTAGCATACGAGCACCAGAAAGTAGAAGCTGAGGCAAACCAGGACCAGGACCAGCAAGATCCAGGCAATTGCGAACCAGGCGAGTCAACACCTTGATCATATTTAAATACCCGTTTTGCAAAGATATTGAGATTTAAATTATCAAGTGCATGATTTTTGTGCTATTCTATGTTTGTTCACAACTTTAGTTAACTGTCCCATTTAATGGATGCCACTATTAAATCTTTCTGGCATTTTATGTTGACAACCTTGCAGTCCTAGCAATAATTATAGTCGTAGCTGTTTCCAAAAATGGGTGGCATGGTTATACCATATGGCTTAGAATGCTTAGTTGTCAAGGATGTCAAGAATACCCTAGTATCATGTACAAGCACAAAAGAGTAAATTTTGGGAAATTGAATTTAGAAATGATCGTGCATTTATAATGGTCTTTAATTTATGCCCCAAAAATCCCAAAATTGCTTAGACGTCTAGGCGGCTGGTTCGGGGGCATGGTGCATCAGTGTGCGCGAGTGTGTAGTTTGTGGTAGAACCACCCAGACGGTTAAAGGACCAAATCCGGTCATGACCTCCCATTGTAAAACAGTACAACCATAAGTCTGCAAAGTGCAACTTGAATAAGTAAACCCTATCGAACCTCGGACTCATCTCACAGGTTGGGGAAAGAAGTGCCGGAATACCAGGGCCAGTTGTGGCTAAAGGGACACTGAGTGGAGGGTGATTTGTTTCTCTGTCTTACTAGCACTATGGGGAGTGGAGCCTGGAGGTGCTAGTAATAGTGATTAACACCCCGTGTAACGTATGGGTCCCAGCGCAAGTGGGGTAGACCCATAGGGTGAGAGGAGATCCCGAGGCTAGGTAGTGCTGAAAAGGTTACTGTGATGATCTACTCGACCGCATGACTAAGGAATCATGTGGGGCAATGGGCGGATTGTCTCTTGTGGTGAAAGTGTACAAACTCTGCAGAGTCAAAACTGTTCGAATAGCCGTGCCCATGGTCAAGGGCGGACATGGGAACTTAACTCTGATATAGTTCTGTTTCAAAAAGAAATTTTAAAAGGTTGGGATCTGGAATGGAAAAATGAAGGACGAAGGGTTGTCCTGGGTGTCGTCCCAGTGATAGGTTAAGCGGTTATAACGCTGAAAACTGGTTTGTGGTATAAGCAACCTGGATTGTTGGATGAGATCTGTACTTATTCTATAAAATCTTTTATTCAAAGGTATTATAAATTTTGGTCCAAAGGCTAAGTCTAGGAATTTCTTACATACATACATATTAAGTCCTTGAAAATGCAACTTCCGGCAAAATAATAAACCTGAGCCTATCCTTTGTCAAGCCATACATGTTATGTACTTGAATTCTGTGTGTTGGCTCGCTGAGCACGGTGGTTGATGTGCTCACACTCGCATAAACAAATCCAGAATCAGGAGAGCAGGATCACTATGCCTACGAGGATGCGCCAAGTCAAGGAGCCAACGAAGGCAACTAGGACGGATTTCAAATTATCAAGTCTTAGACAGTAGACTCGCTGTAAGGGTGTTTGCCTATATACCCATGGATGGGTGATATAGATGTACACGCTTATCCCAGTCTCCTACCTGTGGCTTATGGTTCCCCTATCGTCTTTATCTTTCGCTGCTATATCTTTTGAATATAGTATTTGGCCTGAGCGGCCGTTATGTAAAACAATTACCCGACGTGGTGTACTTTTGAAACTCTAATGTAAATTATATTTGATTTTGACTGTATGTTCATCATGCGATGTATGGACTGATTCAGCAATGTACTGTGAGCACTATTTATTGATCCAGGGAATAGTGCGATGGAATCACAGAGGATTCTTGACTAAAAATCTGGGTCCGACAAAGTCACTCATGTCCCCCGGGAGATCCTCGTGAGGGGATAGGTGAACTCTTGCCTGGTGCGTCATACCTGTAGAACATGTATTGTTTATTCCTGTAATATATTGATGCAAGAAAACCTTAAGAGACGAAACGTACCTTTCACGTGGGCCATGGCCTGCAGCCAACTATCGTCCCACCATACCCGCTCTGGCCGAACAATGTGTGCAGCCCTGCTAATGCTAGGTAGGGGTCCATAGACAATGACAGTACTGGTGTGTAGGCACGTGCCCACACTGATCCTTCGCCCTGGCCTTGCGGCAGCGGAGGTGGTGCCTGGGGATAGGCACGTGGCCATGCCGACCCTCTGGCCTTGTCAGGCGCCGGTGAGGCCCATGCATATGGCCCTCTAGAGCCTCCTACCTGAGCTATAGGACATGGTGGCCTCGGCGTATGTGTCGACGTGGCCACCTTCGGGAGTGTCCTGCACGATGAGAGGGTGAGGGCACGCCTCACCCTCTCATAGACCCTATGGACAATGTGCAATAGCTCATCGCGTGTCACCTTCAAACCATGGGCAACCCTATCAAGGATTGACCCGATGGCCCTCACAATCTTGACGGTGATATTCGTCTGCAGGAAGTACATAAAAGCATCAAACTAGTAATTGTGGTAACTATACTAAAAGAACTTTGAAACACGAGCGTACCTACGATGAGGACAAAGTTCTGCGCTAAGTGCATGGGGTCGTATCAATCGGTGCTACTACGTGAGCGGGGGGAGGGTCAATGACACACACTAGCGGTGGCCTCCTGCACAAAGTCTTGGAATGCCTCTACCCACTCTGCCACCCACGACGCCATCTTTGCGGCCCAGCTCGTCCCGCTAACACCCCTCCTATTGTGCTTGCAAAATGTACAACTACAATTAGAAGGCATCGTAATAGAACTACAAAAAATATAAGGATATGTGTTGTGTGTAACTCACATGTGGACCGAGTCAAGCACCCGACGCCCGATGGGGACAGGAATAACCTAGTGGAGGCCGAACTGGTGCATCACCCTATGCACCGCATAGCCCTTGACGGACACACCGAAGATGAGTTTCTTCCACGTGAGCTAACATGCCTGGTCATGCAAGCATAGTGATGAGAGCCGAGAGGGGGTGCAATCTGCCATCTCCTAACCAAAGTATGGCTCCCAGTGCACGTCGTTAGCAGTGAGGTAGTCGAGGTGCTCGACGAAGTTATCGAACATACTAGTGGCCTATAGGTGTGCAAATTGTGCCTGCGAGCCAGAATAGTGGTTACCAAGCATGACCTGTAATATACGTATAGTACAGATTCAAGAGAGTATGTACCCATATACGGCACCAAAGGGACCCTACAGTACATGTCCACACTGCATGGGTTGCTGTCGAGCAGCATCAGCCGTCCAAGGGGAAAGCGCTCAAACAACCACAGCTACAGCAAGAGGGGGCAGCCTGTGAGGACAGGGGTCGTCCTCATCCTACGGCAAGCGTGGCACATGCCGTGATACATCGCGTCAAGTATAGCTGATTCCCAACTGATGTGCACCTCCTCCCCATTGACGATGGCCCTCGCATACCACCAAGGTAGGCGTCAACGGAATCATCGTGGTTGTTGGTAAATAGTACCCAGTCAAATAGCCATAGTAAGTACACCTCGAGGTGCCGTGACACTTGGTACTCATTGGTGTCTGGATCCATCTACTCGACTTGTGCACAAATGAAACAATAGTAAGCCCATCATATGACAAAGATAGTGCATCACAAAATAGAAAAAATGGATAGCATACATATCTATAACTATGAAAGCCATCGTATAGGCGGGCCATGCTAATGTCACGCCGGGAAGACATGGTATGCTGGCGTGGCCTCAGCCGGAAGAACCCTATCAAACATGTCTAGCAAGTCATTGTGCTAGTTGGCAGGCACATTCTGAGGGGAGGCAACCTCTCTTGCGATAGACAAGCCGAGCAGCATCACGACGTCCTGTAGAGTGAGGGCCATCTCCTCGAATGGGAGATGGAAGGTGTGCATCTCGGGCCAGCACCGGTCCAACAAAGCTATTAGCAATGATCAATCTAACAGGAACCATTGTGACTGCTCTGGGCCAGCCTTAACCTCCTTGTCCTCGTCGATCGAAGCGCTGTCCTCATCGGTGGCCTCTACCATCCGTGCAAGAGGTAGAAAGCTAACATCGCTCAGTATTCAAAGCACAAAGAAGTCAGTATATAGTGGAAATATGGTAAAAAGATGTGTCACAGTTTTCAGACAAACCTATCTCTCTAGCATGGGTCCAATCTCTAAGCCCGTTGAGGTGTGTGCATACAGATGACCCCCAATTGGGTCGCCTCATCCCCACCCTCGGGATGCAGGACACAATGGCTCGTGCGATGATGCACGTCGACGTGCCGGTCCAACAAGCTCAAAGGCTAGTTCGAACCACCAAGGTCGTGAACCATATCTACAAATCAATTCAAAGTTATCATTTACGACACAATTAGTGCTTTAATTATTAATAGCGTAGCATAGAAAAATTTTCAAATCATTCCTAGCCAACTTCACGTATGCTATTGTGCCTATTTAATTTCTTGTTGGTGCATACACATTTATCTACCTATCTAAATAATTTTAGGTCTTAAGGTTACTCGACTAAATTCTTCCCTCTTAGTACTGACTGTTTTCCTATAATTAGTACATGCGTGATGATTTACTTATCAATATAATAGAAATTAAATCTTGAATAATAATTAAATGATTTATACTAAGGGCCTGTTTTTTTAGCTGTAGTTTATGGCTTTTGGCTGAAATTTTTGAATTTTAGCTGTTTGCGATAGAGATTACGGAGAGAGAGATACTCGCTTACGATTTTGGATGGTACAGATGTTGGGCTTTTAACGTGTACTATAATTAATATGTAGACTCCATCTTAAAACATACTCCGTTTGAAAGTTAGGTACTGTAGCAAAAGCCAAAAGCCATTTTGAGAAGTTGAAAAGAACAGGTCCTAAGACATCCCTATGGGATCCCTAAATTTTATTTTAGTTATTTGCGAATTTTTACGACTCAAATGCTATTTAAATTATCGCGTACGATTTTAATCGCTACGCGTAATCTTAAATCATCGCGTACTATTTTAAATTGGCACGTGCTATTCTAATCGTCACGAATAGTTTTAAATCTTTTAATAGCTATTCATTATTCTAATATTTAAAAATACTTATTAATTATTTTAAATGAAAATACAATTATTGCCAACTAAATTGGTGTTATTTAGAAACTAAACATCTAATGATTTTAGTTACTATCCTACTATGTTTAAAAAATAAATATACAAAGAAATACAGAAAATTCATCATCGTCGATGAGCAGATCTCTCCTCCTCTCTTCCCCCTCCCTCTCCTCTCCTCCTCCTCCCTCCTCCCCTCCCTCCTCTCCCTCTTTTTCTCCCCCTTTTCTTTCCTTCTCTCCTCTATTTCTCTTCTCCCTTTCTCCCCTTCCTTTCTTTCTCTCAGGCGAAATGGGAGCACGGCCTAGCTGGCCGCGCGGCATTTTGGGTAATACCCCCTAATCGCCCAACCGTTGGGCGACTAGGGGCCTTGTCATCCAATGGTTGAATGATATGTTTTAATTGCCCAACAGTTGGACAACTTAGCCACATGTCACACAACGGTTGGGCGATTAGCCCAAGTCGCCCAACTGTGGAGCGACATGTGGTCAAAACTGTAAAAATAAAAAAAACAATTATTTGCAAGGCTGACGAATAGTTGATAGTAAAGTTGCTCCAAAGAAGTGGTGGTGATGTGCAAGGCTGACGATAGCAGAAGCACAATAGTGGAATCCAATACTATTTATTACATGGACAAGTTGTTATAGTATTGCCCAAGATAAATAGGAGATTGTTGTAGGTGTAAAAGTCCAAACACAAGTGAGGGGTGGAGTGAATTATTCATTCAACACTAGCCCCTTTGCCCCTTGGTGTTTTAGAAGGAACATCCAAAAAAGTAGTCTTAGTCATTATACTCGCCATACTAGGATTGGCGTCTGGCCAAAAAATTGATGAACTTGACTGGTAGCTGTCTCCATGACTAGATGCTGAAGCCACGGTGGACGGTGGATCCTCGAGTTTAATCGATAACTTGCATGCCCCTACCATGACAAGGCTCCTGGCCCATTTTGTAATTTTGACAACTCTTGGGCCAGCCTTTTGATCACGTGGCTTAAGCCGACCCAGTCAGCTGTTTGAGCTAATGCTATTCTGAGCCTCTCGGCCAGCCCATCCAAGTGCCCTGGGTACCCAGGAGCGAAGGAGAGCTGTGTCCAGGCTATCCTCCACTTGTTGCAAACGTTGTCTCCTGGTCAGCAGTTGGGAAGAACACGCATGCCACAAGAGAGTGAGTCGGAGCGGGCCTCAGCGCGGGGCGCCAGACTCAGGCAGGTGGGGCGGCCTTAGCGCGGGTGGCGCCGCCCGATCAAGGCCGGCGTCTGAGACGGTGGGGGGCGTCGTCGCGCGTCCACTGCTGGCGTCCAAGGAGAGCGCCCTAATCCACGCGCCGCGCTTGTGAGGCTCGAGCCCCCCGGAAGGGTGAGGCTTATATAAGCCCCTGCCAAAGCCATGGCTTCGTGCACTCGTGGCAACACCGAGCAAGGTGAGCAACCGGTCACTTATTGTTGGATTCGTGGCTTCCCTTTTTTTTGCTTGCTCGGCTAAGGTGCGCATAGTGTTGTTTCGGCCGCATGGCGTTTGGGCGCTCGGTGCGTGAGCTGCAGGGCGTTCGGGCTGAAGGGCACCCGACGTGCGAGCTGCAGGGTGTTCGGGTACGCGAGGCCCGTGGGCTTTGGTGCATGGAGCTGCAGGACGCCAAGCGCGCGGACGCACAAGGGCGTAGGGCGCTCTGCGCGTGAGCTGCAGGGCATTCTGATGCACATGGCACGTGGGCCCAAGTCGCTCGGGAGCGCGAGGAGTAGTTGCTGTCTAGGTTTCGGTGTGACTAAATAGCAGAATTGCTTCTTGTAGATTTAGACTATAAATAGAGAGGTCACTGTACATGTAATCAGAGATAAGAGAATTAATAAAGATTACTTACATGTAATCAGAGATATGAGAATTAATAAAGATTATTTTCCCTAGCGTTCTCTCTCAATTGGTGTCTCCTCTGTGACTGATCTTCATTCTACTCCGTTCGTGGTGATTGATTGATTGCGTGATTGTGTTGCCGTTCATCTATTCTACATTGATTTCTTAACACATTATTAGTACGAATCACTCTCCAAGGTGAAAGGTATGCAAATCATGAATCAATTTATTACACAATGCAATTTATATTCCAATCTAAGTTGATACTAGATCTATTTGCAATACCATAATTAAATCAGACATATTCTAGTAATTCTAGTCCCCAGATCAGATTACATCTTAGTGTAGAATCTGGATCAACCTCAAAATAGATTAGAAATAAAGATTGATTGGAGATATATGCGCTAGTTTTGGCTCTGTATTTAAGCTCACCGCCGGCAAAACAGTGTTGGTTGCCACCGCTCGAAACCGCAACTAGCGTCCACACTTGGAATCATGTTGCTATCACAGCGCCGATCTTTGGCCGCCTGTTGCCAGCTTTTCCATCGTGCACTGTCTCGACGGTCGCTACCTCGGCCATCCTAGCCGCTGCACGGTCGCCGATCATCGCCCGAAGCTCGGCATCTCCACCAGATTTTGGAGCCGACGCGCAGTCGTCGGCTGCCCCACGGCCTAGGATGCCACCGACCAATAGCCTGAAGCCGCGTCGGTCTGCCGCCGGTAAACTTGAAGTCATCGACCATCGCCGCCCGAGGCTGAACCTCAGCGCCGCCACTGTAGTCGGACCCGACGCTGCCGCCTACTGGCGCCTCTGGAGACCGCGCACTGCCACCCGAAGACCAATCCGGCATCGCTCCCGCCACCCCGAAGTCGATGGCACATCGCCAGCGCTGGACGCCATGGCTCGAAGCCGCCTGACTCCGCCTGCCACTACTGACACTGATCTAGTCCGAAAACCACCGGCACTGCCCTACCACCACACCACGCTCGAAGAGTGGCCCTTGTTTTCCCATGCGCTTGCGGGGGATGCTGTCGGAACCGGAATTATTCATTCCAAATTCCTCTGTGATTTCTGCACTATACCCTAGATCAGTAGCTAGTGCTCACAGATACATCACTGTATATCAAAAACATATTAAGCGGAAGCATAATTTATACAATAGTAACTTACAGGGGCCGATTGGACCAAAAAACAGAGAATGCAGAGCAGAAATCTTCACACAAGTGGGACCCTCAGGACTTGCCCACAGGTAGCCAACTGGGGTTTCGCGACCTAGTTCTTGACCTTCATGTATACCAGCTCTGTCGACCCTTTTTGAAGTATCGCAGGTCCTCTTTTTCTTGTTCCTGACTGACTGAAGGATGGTAATTAAGCAACAGTGAGCACAAATTGTACTCAACAAGCCATCACACAGAATGTAGTGATAATAATACTACATGCAAGGCTTGTGAAAGGAGGCTTGAGGTCATTTTATTTGCTAAAGCAGCATTTCCAAATATCATAAGTAAAATTCCTGTGACTTAGCAATTTTGACCAAAACGTGAGTTGTAAAGAGAATGCAATAGTAGTAATAGCGCAGGTTGCATCCACCTTTTACAGTGTATGGTTACCTCCACTGATGCTAGATTTTATAAGCACTGGACTACGTCTATCCAGGAAAAGTTAAAGCCAAAGTACCTCCCTCTGATAGATTTTTATCCCGTCCACAACTGATAGATTTTTATCCCGTCCACAAAAGGTTTTTGAAATAGAACTAACTCGAAGATATTCCCATGTCCGCTCTTGACCGTGGGCACGGCTATTCGAATAGTTTAGACTCTGCAAGTTTGTACATCTGTACCCACAAGAGATAATCAACCTGACTGGCCTATGTGATTTCTTAGTCACATAGATCGAGAGATCATCACAAGGCTTTTACAATACCTTTCCCCCTAAGCATCTCACCCTCATGGGGTTGAACCCATAGGTTGTGTGGGATGTCACTCATAGTGGCTGCGCAGCTGGATACTTCATCCACAACGTCACCCTATATGTCGCACTTCACCTTTTACTCGGTGTCCCTTCAAGCAGAACCTTCTTTGGTCTTCTGCACCCCACTTCATACACCTGACTGACCTGTGAGATGCCTTCAGGGGTCTAGTAAATTATTCAGCCAAGCCTACACTTTGTCAGCTTGTGGTTTGTACTATTTTACATGGAGAGGTCATACAGGATTAAGTTCTTAATTCGTCCAGGTGGTGCTTACCACAACTCCAATTGTTACATCCACCAGCCACTCTCACAAACCGCCCAGACAGGTAAGCAAGTTTTAGGATTTTGGAAAGATAAGCTGTACCAAATTATCAGTTATCTACATCCAATGACTGCCTAAAATAATTTCACATGCTTGAAGTAATGATGAGCCGGACAATTGAATGCCCTAGCTTTAGACTTACTTGCAGTAAATATGACTTAGCTAGTAAAGATACCAATAATATCTAGGGTGACAAGAAATTAGTTGAATCAAGCGGTAAAGAATGTCATAATAATATTGGTATCATAAAAGGGTAATATCTACCTTATATTTGACATAAATTTGCATAACAAAGTAAACATGCAAATTTTGATAATTTGAAAGAACATAACTTTTGTAAAATGTAGGATCAATATGATCAAAGTGATGACTTGCCTTGCTTAATTACCGCGGCCTTGATTCATTGCAAAGCGTGCTTAACCAGTCAGTCGTATCAAATCTTGAATTCTCCCTTCACTGTAATTTGAATCCGCTTGAGCTTGTCGTCTCCAGACTGCAACTTCTAATACGCGACAACAGAATGGAAAACCAAATAAATCCAAATAGCGGCAAAAGTATAGTTTAATTTAATTGAGTTTATTAACATTGTTTATGAATTGAGAGTAAAGAAAGGTAATTGGATTTGAATGGAGGGAGGAGCTGACTGGATAGCTTTACCGTGAGGGAAAATTTTAAGAAACTAGAAGAAGTTGAATAAAGGATTACCCGCAGGATTCTTCTACCGGGTTCAAGATAAAGGGCTTGGTCTTTTCTTGATAACTTCTTTTATAATATTTTATATTTATCAAGGAAGTTCCAAGAGTTGAGTAGGACTTATGAATCTTTTAGAAAGATTGCCTGGGAGGGTGATTTACCAGATACTTGAATTTAAGCATTTTTCCCAATTTTGATTATAGTTTAGAGTTTGGTTATTTATCTAATTATGATTAGGAACAGGGTTGATTATTTTGATGATTAACAATTCTATTAGGGATGATCAAAGGTTGAGTTTTAATGAAAATGGGAATTATGATTTAATAAGGTTTACGTTTGATAAATTCGCACAAAATTAATCATTCTTAAGTACTGGAGGGTGATAATTACTTAATGATTATTACTTTATGCTTTAATCTTGCCAGATTGGAATTTATAATGAATATTAAAGATTTGAATTCATCGAAGGTCAAAGGTAATAACTTCTTTAGGTTTAAGAGTTCTTACTTTTGAAAGAAGCCCAACTCTTGGTATTTTATAAATGGTGATAAAGGCTTAATGCATGATTATTAATCGAAAGAGTGTCTTAGGGATGAATACTATTGACATTTCATGCGTCAAGAGTTAGTTAAATAGATGAGCTTACATATTTTAAATCCATAGAAGATATGAGGTAAATCAATTAAGTTTTTAGTAGGTTTTGGCGTTGGTTCAAGATATCCTTCTTTAGCCAAACTTTAACCTCGATAATTAATAAAGTTAGGTGGATTACTTGCCAAATTGTAACATGGCTAGGTGCGTTCTTGCTTTGATGAATCTTCATTCATAAGTTAGTTTTGCTTGGGTTTGCATATCTGGATTATATCAAAATTACTTACAATCCAAATTTTAGGAAATACCTTTTTTATTTAGTTGACAAAATTTAATCTTGTAAGATCCTCTTTAGCTAGACATCACTTCCAATGGGGCCCACTTGACATCAACAGAGAGAGGGGAACAGAGTGAGGTAGAGGAGACCGAGGACTTGGGGCAGACAGTCGAAGCGGAGGAAGGGTGATCGGGACGTTGACGTCGTCAGGGAAAATGGCTGGGGAGGCAGCGGCAACTGTCGGCACAGGTCGTCCCTGGGACGAGGAAGGCTGGGGGCGATGACTCATGTCGGTGCTGAAATAGCGAGCTGGCGATGGCAGTCCCAAGCGGTGGCGGTGAGTGCTGAGTGAGGCACCATCAGCCAAAAGGAAAAAGAGAGGGAAGCGAGGTGGGGGCGAGCTGAAGGGTGGCATGGGGGACTTACTCGTGGCGACAGCACGGTCGGAGAGATTGTGAGGCGGGCTGGCGGCGAGCACAGGTGGTGGCACGGAACGATTCCCTGTGGGCGGCGAGCTGAGGTCGATGAGGGGCTCGGCCAACGATGGAAGTAGCATCAAGAAGCCAAGAGGGTCCTTCCAAAGTGAGCAATTGGGGAGAGGTTCGCCGAGGCGGAACTGGTGGCGGAAATGGCAGCGCCGGCTGGTCTAACGGCGAACGGCCACCACGGCGGATGCGGGCAACAATTCTTTAATCAATTGGAGGCGAAGGTGGGAGACATCCAAGGGCACTTCGTGACGTGGATGGCGGAGAAAGCACTTGCCAGGGCGGGCGAGGTGGGCGCAAGGGGTGTCTTAACTGGAAGAGCTAGTGAAGGGAGGAGAAGGCCCTAGAAGCAATGGAGTGAGGTCAAGGATACTTATACTCGGCGAGAGGGGTGGTTGGCAGCTGGGGCCAATGAGGGCATGTGGTGACCTTGAATGCGGCGGCAGAGCTAGTGGGGAGGAGGGGTGCTATTGAGGAATAGTTGATGGCGATGGGGCAGTGGCGTAGGCGTAAGGCTCAGAGCCTAGCTCGGCGGGGTGATGCGCAGGGGTCGCTGAGGAGTAACGACGGGGAGTAGCTAGCTCCAGTGAGGTGACGTGCAGTGTCGGGTGCGGCATTGAAGTCGGAGGGGAAGGCGAAGCTTGGTCTAGTGCCAGGAGGCAGAGGGCGCAGGTGTAGGCCGGCAAGAAGTGGTGCTAGGCCGGTGGGCGCCTTGAAGACACGCTCAGCGGGGAGTAAATTCAGGCGACCTGCGCGGGCTAGAAGAGGGGGAAGCTAGCTCGGGGAGGAAGGAGCCAGGCAGAGTAGCGGGCGGCGCGACATTGATGGAGGTATGGCCGGTGGAGGGGACGGTGCCATGACCGCTCGGTATTGAAGGAGTGAGGTCAGCGCAGGCTAGCGGAGGGGCAGCGCTAGGGGTACAGTGCTGGGGTGCGAAACCAGGGGCGGTGGGACCGGGTAGTGGAGGGCGGTGGCTAGGCTGGATTGACGTGGCGCATGGGCCAGGCCAATCGCAGCGGCGCGGGTGCTTGGGCAAGAGAGACGAGGGGAAAGAGAAGAGGCGGGCCAGGCGCTGGCGGAGCAACCAGACAGGGGCGAAGAGGGAGGAAAGGAACGCTGGACTGGAGGAGAGGGCCGAGCGGGCCGAAGCCGGTGGAGAGGAGAAGAAGAACTCGGGGTGGGCGGAGAAAGAAGAGGGAAAGAGAAGAAGCCTGGCAGCGGCAGAAAAGAAATGGGGAGAAGGCGGCCGAGGAGTAAGGGAAAAGAAGGATCGGTCGAACGGGCTAAATGGGCCGAAAAAGAAAAGGCATGAGTGAAGAAAGGGATTTCTGAATTTTTGGGAGTTTTAGCAATTAAATTTTCTTGCTGAAAAGATGAAGTGCAAAAGAATTAATTTTCTAATTTGTGAATTCTTTTTCTTGGCTAAAATAATTTAGATGAGAAGGATTTTAATACTAGATTCTTACTTCATCTGAAATTCAGATTTTTAGCTTCTTTAGAATTTAGGATATGTGAGGAGCTTTGGAAAACTTGGGTTTTTGGTTTAGGATCTCCAAATAAATTTTGAGAATTCAGACTTTGCTTCTCTGAATTAAATTTTTGCCGCTAGAAATTCCAAATCAAGAACTCAGATAAACGAAATTTTGAAATACACAGAGACTCGAAAAAGATTTTCATTATTTTGCAAACTACAATAGTCTCGCACTTTTGAGACGTTACAAATCCTACCCCCCTTAAAAGGAATCTCAACCCCGAGATTCGAGTAGAGTAGAAAGATAGAGGTGGAGAACAACTGGCTAGCAGTAGGTTACAAGGATCTGCTTGGCAAGTCGTTCTTTCCTTGGATTAGCTGGGAGTGTGAAGAAACTTGCACAAAAAAGGTTAACACTTGGAGAGAGGAGGTATGTAGGGGAAACCTTGTTGATGTCGTAGCGGTCACTTTTTATGCACTACTCTCATTTTTTTAGGTATTCTTGTTGTCCATTAATGCTAAGTTCGAAAATCCTTTTAATCTGGAAGGGTGGTAGTGGGCCATTGTTGTGGTACCTTGATATTCTGGTGTTATCTTGGCTACCCCCCTTAAAATCAGGTTCTTAATACTCATTTCTTTTGTCAGCTCCTGTTATGGCGAGTTTGATGGCAATTTGCTGGCTCATCCTTTGTATTTCAGCAGCTTTGGTTAGTAATATACTCATGGAGTAGTCCTTGGGGCAGTAATCTTGTCCTTCACAAAGAAAGCATGTGACTTTGCTCATTGGACATTCTCCGATTTGGTGATCCTTATCACAGTTGGGGCAACTGTCGGTGCATTGGTCGTCCTGATGTCCTTTTTCTCCGCATCGTGTGCATGCTACTAGCTTCTTGAGGCAATCCCTTGACGGATGGTGTTCCTTACAGTGGGGACAATAGGGGTTTGGGCAGTTGTAGCAATAATGTCATTTTTGTCCACAAGTAAAATATAATCCTCTTTTATCTTGTCGTAGTGGAGGACACGATTGGGCACTATGTCCTTTCTTGCCACATTCACAACAATCCATAGTTGGCAGAGCTCTTGAATCTGAATTTAGCGTTGGGGCAAGCACAGTTTGTCCTTGGGTGATATCCTTGGGGTTAAAATATTCCAGGGTACTGGGGCCAAGGTGAGTGGTATTGGTTTCCACGACTGGTGTGCTTTTCTTCCTTCAGGGACATTTATTTGCATAGTGTCCTATGAAGCTGCAATAAAAACATTGGACATTCTTGCTAATATTTTTGAGGGGATACTTGATGCTGAATAGTTCTTCCGTGCTGATGTTGGGGTTGGTGGTAGTAACATCTTTTGCTAGCTTCTCTAGCCTTGATTGGGAGTATTTATCCACCAGGTCTTTTATGCCGTGATGATGAGAACACTTAATTGTCCTGTCTGGTTTCCTTTGAGGGCATCTGTCGGCATAATGTCCGATATCTCTGCAATTAAAGCAACTGATGTCCTTTTGAGGTTTGCCAGGTACTGTGTTGCGAAGATTCCCATTGGGATGGTTTTCCTTTGACTTTTGCTTGTATGGAGGGTTATATCCTTGGCAAGCATCAACTACTTGCCTCCTTCTCTTACTTCGGCCAGTGGTAGCTGTCTTGCTCTTTGCCATTGCTTGCTTGAGGTTGATTTGAGGAGCATGTCCATTATGCAGCGAAGACTGAGTCTTGATTCTCTTGCAGGCCAATTCTTCTGGACCGTTATTCCTTACTGAGGTATTGTTTGCTTTGAGTTTCCGAACCTTGGTTGCCTTGACTTGGTCATCAGCCATTTCTTGCTCGAAGGCCTGACGAGGTTTTCAGCAATAAGGTGAGAGGGAAGCAGCTTGAGGTACGAGAAGATTTGCAGGGATAAGATATTCTACTTCCCACTTTAAGGAGAGAGCACCCAAAGAACTGGGGCAGCATACCAGCCACACAGACCAATCAAACTTTTATAAACAAGCTCTTCCCTGTGACCGCAAAATAGGATGCCCAAGGGCAAGAAGGCAGCGCACAGGGCCAAATAAAATCTTCAAAGAAGCAACGTCTAAGCGGGGTAACACACAAAAGAGGGCATAGGGTTTTGAGCACTAGATCTTATCGGGACTGGGGAAGAAAACCAAATCTCTTTTTACGAGGATATTCCATCTTTCTTTTGCATCACTTCATGAACCATAGTTTCAATAATCAATCAAGGTCATTTATCCTTATAAATTGCAGGCGGGGAGGCGGTGACTGGAGGAGAGGGCCGAGCGAGCAGGAGCCAGTGGAGAGGAGAAGAAGAATATGGGGTGGGCGGAGAAAGAACAGGGAAAGAGAAGAAGCCTGGCGGTGACGGCATAAAAGAAATGGGGAGGAGGCGGCCGAGGAGTAAGGGAAAAGAAGGATCGGCCGAACGGGCCAAATGGGCCGGAAAAGAAAAGGCATGAGTGAAGAAAGGGATTTCCGAATTTTTGGGAGTTTCAGCAGTTAAATTTTCTTGCTGAAAAGATTAAGTGCAAAAAAATTAATTTTCTAATTTGTGAATTCTTTTTCTTGGCTAAAATAATTTAGATGAGAAGGATTTTAATACTAGATTCTTACTTCATTCGAAATTCAAATTTTTAGCTTCTTTAGAATTTAGGATATGTGAGGAGCTTTGGAAAACTTGGGTTTTTGGTTTAGGATCTCCAAATAAATTTTGAGAATTCGGACTTTGCTTCTCTTAATTAAATTTTTACCGCTAGAAATTCCAAATCAAGAACTCAGATAAACGAAATTTTGAAATACACAGAGACTCCAAAAAGATTTTCATTATTTTGCAAACTACAATAGTCTCGCACTTTTGGGACGTTACAAATCCTACCCCCCTTAAAAGGAACCTCGACCCCGAGATTCGGGTAGAGTAGAAAGATAGAGGCGGAGAACAACTGGCTAGCAGTAGGTTACAAGGATCTGCTTGGCAAGTCGTCCTTTCCTTGGAGTAGCTGGGAGTGAGAAGAAACCTGCACAAAAAGGGTTAACACTTGGAGAGAGGAAGTATGCAGGGGAAACCTTGTTGACGTCGTAGCGGTCACTTTTTATGCACTGCTCTCATTTTTTCAGGTATTCTTGTTGTCCATTAATGCTAAGTCCAAAAATCCTTTTAATCTGGAAGGGTGGTAGTGGTCCATTGTTGTGGTACCTTGATATTCTGGTGTTATCTTGATAGTCTCGCACTTTTGGGATATTACAAATGCCCGTCGCCGCTTGGCCATCTCACCGGCGGAGACCACCCGCTGGTGTCGGGCTTTGCTCGTCGTGTCGTCATCACCCCTCAGTTGGGCTACCTCTGAGCTATAGCCACCATTGGCACAGCCCCTCAAGTTGCTCGAAGTGGCCACCCGCCGGTCGTCGTCCACAACTACCCACCAACTGTCGCCTGCTGCGACTGCCCATCGGTCAATGATCGCCGCGAGCGCACGCCGCGGCCATCTGCAGTCACCTGTCGTCCATGCCCAAATCGCTCGCATCACCGGCCGCTCCGAACGGCTTTGCAGCCACCGCCACAGGGTATGACCGGTGGCTAGGGTTAACCCTAGGCACTAGTCAATTTTGGCTACCGCAAGATTGGGCCGACTTTTGACCCAAAACAAAAAAGGGGAAGAGAAAAAGAAAAAAGAAATATCCGACAAGTGGATTTTATGCAGTTTGGTCCCTAGTTTTTTGGTAAATTAATTAATTATGCTAAAAATAGTAAATAACTATAAAGTTTATCATAATTAAAAATAAGTCTAATAGACTGAATTTCTTTCCTCATTTTTACTAACTAGATTATTTAAGCTTTATTATGATCTAGTTAACTTGTGGCATTATTGTTTATGTTTCTAGAATTATTTTATTTAGCATATTATTTTTGCTTATTTAGTAATTCTAAAAATTACTTATTAATTATCAGAAATTCATTAAAAATTGCTAGAAAATTCCAAAAATTCTAGAAAATCCTAGAAATGTGGTTTTTAGGATATGAAATTGGTAAATTTGTAAAACCTTAGACTTAGTACATGTTGGAAGCTTCATATTGTTTTGGTCTATTTCCTAGCACTATGTGTTTGGGGATTTATTTAATGGGTTAATGATTCTAAAAATTACTTAAATGCCTTAATATTATCAGAAAATCACAAATTTTGCCAAGAAAATTATGGAAAATGATAAATTATCTGCTAAATAGATAAAAATAAATCTTTACTATTTGCACTTATTTCGTGCACTTGAAATTTCTTACTAGAAGTAGGCATGTATGAAGTTACATGAATCGTGTAGGATATTGGACATCACTAAGTGGATATTTGCTCGTCCCGAGTGGTTGCAATTATATCACCTAGGCATATTTTTATTGGCATACAGTCATTCCGCTGTTAAGCTTGACGCTGACAGAGTTGTACCCCTTTTACCGCTGAAGGTAAAAAATTTTATAGTTGGTGAGGTATCGCCTCTACTCTACCCTAAAGTGTTACTAGTGGCCCTATAAGCACTTTACCATGATCAATTGTTGTCTCTAGGACTAGAAGTCCGCATGCGGGTGTTACTCCGCCTTGCACCACACTGTCTTCATACAAAGTTTAGGTAACCTGTGTGTTACTAATAAATAGGTGCATTCATAAGCAAGAATATGCCCACGGTGAACAATATGGAGACCAGTAGCATTCTCCTTGTTATCCCTTAGGTTTATTTTGATGTCACTTTCCTACATGAGTCGCATCAATAATATAAATACAACTCCTATCGAGTTTGATTTTGCTCATGAAGAGCAGTTCTTATCTTTTGCTTTAAGTTGAAAATGTGTATTAGATAATTATTTTCCAGATGCCATACATGTATTTGATCTAAATTGTTCTATTAAAGCATTACCATGGCTGAATAGTTGCTTAATAGAACACATTGTCAGAAGTATATCTTACCTAAATAAAATAATTAATCATACATGGAATAAATTTTAAAAATATTATGCCTAACATTCGAAAGAAATGATATGCCTTAGTTCGTTTTTGCCTAGATGGCAAATAGAAAAATTGTCCCTCTTGAAGACACAAGAAATCTAGTCAAATGTTAAATTCCAGAAGGATCATCTCGACTAGAAAATGCTATGAATCCCAAAGACTTGAAGTCTACATACAACCCCCATCCTCAATATCACTAAGTGTATGATGGTTTCACACCAATAAAATTTTACTCTTGAAGTAGTATAATAGCAATTTATTGCTAAAACTCTAAGTTAATTCAAAACAAATGCTAGAAGCAGGCGCTCTCACATGGAATTTTATGATTGGCATGAAAAGGGGGAGGAATTTGGGGTCTATGAGGAATATTAGAATCTCCGAGGCACAAGCACAAGAGTAATGATAAGCATTGTAACATATTCTAGGTCAAATCCAGAAGCAAATAAGTCTAAAACTATAAATTTGAGAAATAATTGAATCTCCTATCCAATGTTGGCAAATCATTGCAACCCTCGAAGGGTGATTGATTTGTCTCTAGTAATATGCTAGTCGCCAGTATGCGACCACATACATGGGTATTACACAGTAGTATGAATTTACCACACATATACCACTGGAAGCTATAACCATTTGCCTAAAGTAAATATAACTATCAAAATACTAGATGACATATTGGATGTTAATGATCCCAAATTATCTAAATCTATCATATTTATTTGGCATTATAACTTATAGCAGGCATATAAATTAACTCCTAATTAATCACATATATTTCTAAAGAATAATCATTCCATCTGGGAGGTTAAATTATAAGTATATTCTAGCAGAATATATGTCGGACCCGGATTTGACCAATCCGAATCCTCTGTGAACATACTGCACTATTCCCTGGATCAGTAGATAGTGCTCACAGGTATATGACTGAATAATTTCATACACGATACATTTCATTGTAATATTACAATATCAAAGTTTAAATAAATCCACATCGGGATCAGTTTACATAGGGCCGTTGGGCCAAATTATTACATCACAAATAGGCAGCGGAAACTGGAAGCAAGAAGGCACACTCCTTCATAGGCAGTGACTAGGATAACCCAAGTGGAACCGGTATTAGCTAAGCCCTAACTAATATTGAACCCACCTGACAGTTAGAGTGGCCTGCTGAACTGTGGGAGGAGAGGCTAGAGTACTACGCGTTAAACCTAATTGCCATCGTCTTCCCCTCTATTGTTGCCTTGCTCTTCATAGAACGCGTACGGGTCACGGTTTCCTCCCAGTCCATAATTCATAAGGTGTCTTAGGTAATGATTTACTGGGAATCCGATTAAGAATTTGTGCGGCTATCTTTAGTGCTTCCATCCACAAGCCAATTGGTAAACTAGAATGGCTAAGCATGCTCTGTACCATATCCATAAGTGTACGGTTGCATCTTTCAGCTACCCCATTCTGCTAAGGTTCACCTGGCATAGAATATTGGGCAACGATGCCATTTTCCTGAAGGAACTTAGTGAAAGGGCTAGGAATTTGCCCATAAGAGGCATGTCTTCCATAATATTCCCCCCCCCCCTCAAAATGTGGCCTAAACGATAGTGCCACAGTTGCGAATAAGTCTCTTCATTATTTTTACGCTTAGCATCACACACATTCAAAGAAACAGGATATTCATTAGGAGAAAGCATATAGAGCTTGTCTTGTCTAAAGGCAAGACCGACATTATTTGAATTAAACGTAATAATGCATTTATTGTCACCAAAAATACATTAAAAACCATCAGATATTGCCATGTCCATTCCCTTGAGCTTTTCTGCTATATCAACCATCATCATGATATGTTCTCTTATACTGTCAGACCCATCATACTTAGTGGTTAAGAGCCTCTGAATCAAAGTACTGGCATAAAATTTTAGTGGAGCCTTTAAATTTCTCCTCTATTGAAGCCAAATACTCTTTAGCATTTTCAGAATCGGGGATTGCTCCCCTGATCCCAACTGAGATAGAGGTCTTCATAATCATTAGTAATAGATGGTTGGACCGCTCCCATTCTTCAGCATTAGCCTCATAAGTTTTCCTTTTCTCATCATAATTTTCCTCACCTTCGGTGGGAGGAACGGGAGCGGTAACCCTTAAAGCATAATCAAGGTCCAAAACTCCAAGGATAACGTGGATTTTCTCTTTCCATGTAGGAAAATTGCTCCCCGTGAGCTATTCAATATTATCAATTGTAGCGGCAACATTTGAAACATTTATTGCCGAGTAAAAATACAGGGAAAAATTAGAAATAACATAAGAATATATATATATATATATATATATATATATATATATATATTGCATGCAATTAACCCTATGTTGCTATGATTAATAACATGCAAAAATATATATAGTTCCAATTCATATCAACTTGACTATTTTATGGTGACATATGATTACAATCAACGTTAGTCAAAATGTAATCATATGCATACAAAATGCTACAATAAACATAAGATCTCGATTTAAATATCCCGTTGGTTCAATTTTAATCAGAGACAATACACAATAATGTGGTAATGATACATGCTTCAAATGCCGAAATCCACATCACAAAAGACATAATTTCCAACAAAAGCTAAAGACATAATTCATAATTTCCAAAAGACATAACAAAAAAGACATTTGAAGCAATAAATTATTGCCAAAATTTATTGTTGTATCATTCATAACAAAAAAACATAATTGCGAAATAAAGCATGAAATCTCGATTAAAATATCTCGTTGGTTCAATTTTAATTCAGAGATAAAACATAATAATGCGGATTAATCATATATAATAAAGGTAAACTAATGATACAGCATAAATAATCAACGTGAAAAGTAACTAAAACAGTGCACAAAAGTGACCTAATGTGCACACAAAAGTAGATTAATTAAACAGTGCTCACATGTAAGACCCCGGAGCAGCAACTCCAGAATCTTCTGTGTATTACACTAGTACAAAGGCTCTATCCGCCAAGGATTAAAATTACGGGTTCCATGCACCCTCACTGGCTCCATCCGCCAGGACACATACTTCTGAGAGTTCCAACCACTCCCAGGTTCCCAAAACTTTTGTTTTCAAATCAAAACCAAAGGTCTACCATATGAATGCATTCCTTGCCCGCCCTTGACTGTGGGCATGGCTATTTGAATAGTTTGCTTCTCTGCAGAGTTTGTACATCTTTACCAACAAGAGATAAATTATCTTAATAGTCAACATGCTTCCTTTGGCATGAGACACAGATAAAATATCACAAAGCTTTTACCTCACTCTATTCTAGTTAGACACCACCCGCTGAGATTTCACCGCTGAAGGGTTAAATCCACCACAGTCAGAAGCCCCCTCTTGCACCATATGAGTACAGTAAATCACTGTCCCTCACTGTGAGTAAACCAGTAAATCCCTGGCACCCACTAACCACTGGTGGTACCAAAACTAAACTATCGTAAGTTAATCAGCTAGGTCATACCCATATAGACTTGTGGTTATACGGTAGTGCTCAGTCTGGACAATCACAAATGTCGGTCCTTAATCGACTAGGCGGAACATACACTTTACAAGATCTCGTGCTTCGCACCAATCCAAACCAACCATCCGCCTTGGTCTACAACAATTTTCACACATTAATTTATTTAAAAGAACAGTGGCAACACCAATTGCCACTAAATTTCGAATACAATGAGACTAGTTTAAAGAATTATAATTTCCCATTCCAAGGTTACAAAGGTTAAATAGCATGACTAAGCATTTTACTACCGTTCTAATATTTGTCAAAGATTTCATAAAAATCTCTTTATTAAAACAAAGAAAATCATAAGGTTACAAAGGTACATGGCATTCAACTGCAATTGAGGGCATAACAAGGTTGGATTAACTAATACCTTAAGACAGAAATTATCATTTTATGTAACATAGCAATGCATCTAAATTTAAAATAATAAAATGATTTTGGCAAACATAGGCACAAGATGATCAAAGGAGACTTGCCTTCTTGCACGCTGTATGGAATTTCTTGCTACGAATCGGAGAAATCTTCGGTAACGTCGGGTCCTACGCGCGAAACGATAAATACAAGAAAAAGAAAAAATACAAACAAAATCATAAAAATATAAAATATATATCTGGAGAAAGGTTATGATTTTAGATGAATTTAGAAATTTATTTCACTGGATTCGGAGTTCGAATGAGAGAGAACGAGCATTTGGAAGTTTATCACATGAAATAATGCATTTGCAGCCGATCGGCTGCTTGCTATCCGCTACAGTGATCCGAGCGGAGGTCTAGGCGCGCTTGGCCGCGGCAACTCGCCGGCGAGGAAAATAAAAAGAAGAATCGCACAACCCACAAGAGGATGGGTCCGCAAAGGCCTGAGGAACACCATGGTGCGCACGGTTCGGCCAGACGACCACTCAATTGGCCTAGCCACGACAACGTCCACGAAGAACAGAGGTGCTTCGACGCGGGACTTCCTCGGTAAGGCGTTGAACAAACGGAGACATGGAATAGGTAGAGGATGTGGTAGGGATGGTGCAGTAGCGAGGAATTGGAAAAGCGCTCACCGAGGGCGGCGAATCGGCGGCGAAGTCGAAGCGGCCGATTCGCAAAAGCTCAATTCACAACAATTGGCTGCATGAAAAATCAATTAAAAATGATGGATGAGTTGCTTGGATGCTAAGACAAGAGATGGCACAAGCAAAAGTTGAAAATCTTCACCGGAATGACGAATGCCCAAATCGACTAAAATGTTCGACGTTCGGGAAAATGCGAAATTCGTCGTCGTCAGAGCTCCGTAGGTTCTGAGATTTTGAGAGAATGAAGAGGGGTAGAGGAGTAGTTGGTGTACCAATTTATAGGTTCTCTCATGACTCGAATCGCTAGGAACATGAGAAGTTTCGGGTGGCTGTTCGGTTTTTAGAAACTGATGGAATAAACAACAATAAAAGCACTAATGGGATGTGGTAACAGAAGCATTGACTTCAGCAATGAATGCACGGTGTTGTTAGGATCGCAGTGCTTCAGACGGAATTGAATTCGGATGCTCGAGTGGAAAGTTATGGGGGAAAGAAGGAAACATTTTTTTGTGCTTTCCGATGGAACCTGAAGCGCTGCGTCCAGAGCTTGAAGATGTACAGTGCTCGGTTACTGTAGCATGAATGGTAACAGAGAGGAGAGAGAAAGAAAGAAAAGTGAGAAAAGAATAAGAAAAATAGAAGAATAGGCCAAGAAAAAATTAGATTGGACCCAGAAAAATAAAATGGACATTTTTCTGGAGATTTGGATTTTTATAGATTGGAATTTGAATTTTTAAAATTTGAATTCAAATTTTGGAATTCCAGGTGGGAATTGAAATTTGAATTTGGGAATTCCGATTGGAATCAGGATTTTTGATATTTTCCCTCCAGTAATACATAAATAATCCAAATAAAATGCAAATATTTTAAAATAATTATTTTGGAATTAATTTTAAAGAAGACAAATTTTTAAGATGTTACAAAAGGAGCGGAGGTGGCACCGGACCAACCTCGACAACCGCGCCAAGAACTCAAGTAAGTTTCCGCCGGATGAGATTTGATTTGAGGGTTCCAAGTGAGGATTTGGGGATTTCATTAGGAATTCATTAGGGATTTGCAAAGGATTTTAAGATCCCCTCCTTCTAATTGCTTATCCGGGCCTTAAAACATTAGATCCGAGCCGTAAGTCTTTAGATCTGAGTTGGTGGGACTAAAACTAGGGTTCATGTCAAGTCTAGGTTGCTCGATGCAAATATTAATATTAATCTAAGTCTAAATATAAACATTAGGCTTAATCCTAAACTCAAATCATGAACACAAAATAAACATCGGTCGGCGGGACGTACCCAAACTCAGAGGCCATGTAGGTTGCAACGGTCTGTTGATGTAGATTGATGTCGATGGCGTCGATGGGGCCGTCGACGGACGGAGAGTGGCTTCGTCTTCATCCACAGCGCCGTGTATAAATCGGAGTGCATTTGGGGATTTAGTGGCTCAAGGCGACCTCGTGTGTCATCTGAAACCTGCTGATCCTCTGATTTTTATAGCGCTAGGTGTCTAGGACCAAACCAAAAATAGCGATTGGAACCGCCTCCGATCAAGGCGCGAGTGGAGGTGTGACCTCCCTTAAATCTCGGGTTTTGAGTTAGCCAGATCAACCTAACAGATAGCTTTACAGGCTATCAATGCCACATGCCTTCCATGAGCCTTGCCGGCAGTGTGAGGATTTTGTCGACATGAAGCTACTGACCTATTGCTTCTTTGCAGCTCGAGGAGAACAACTATCCCCAAGGGCAAGTGTGTAATTTTCTTTCCTTGCTAGGACTCTATTTATTGTATGGGAAAATCTGTACTGAACTATAATATCCTAAACGTCGTTTCGGCGTCGGTTTCTAAATTAATTGCGGAGTTGCCCGGATTTTCGATAAATCGCGGGAGGTGAAAATAAATTCTTCAGAATAGTCTAAAATAATAAAAAAGAATTAAAATAATTAATTAAGAGGTTTTGGGTTATCCGGAGGGTGGGCTGGCCATTTTGGGCAGACAAGCCCAAGCGGAGGCCCGTACCCCTCCCAAACCCTAGCACCCTCTTTATAAACCCCCTCCCTTGGCTCCTCTCCCCTTTTTCCCCACCTGGCCGCCACCCCCATCTCCGCCCTGCGCCTCCACCTCTTCCCCATTGCTGCTGCCCATGGATGAGAAGGAGGAGAGGAAGGAGAAGAAGGAGGAAGAGAGGAGGAGAGAAGGAAAGAGAAGAAGTAGAAGAGAGGGGTGATCCCAATCCTAGGTAAATTTTCCCCCACCTCAATCTCTCTGTTTTATGCTGAAATTAGGGTTCTTAGCCCTAGATTTGAAGGGAATAGCATTTTGGAAAACCCGATTAGAGAATCCTGATCTTGCTGTCTGTAGATTGAATCCAGCGATGTTACTGTTCCTGCAGTTTCGACCCTAAAACGATTTTCCCGAGGCCACCCCAAAAGGGAAAATGTAGAGGACGATGATACGCATCTACTGTATTGTTTTACAATTTTTGGCCACGTAATTTGGGCGTATAAGGGTCTGGAATCTCGCTGTCCGTCAGGGGAGCAGTCAGAGACAGAGTGCTGTTCAGATGGGAATTAGGGATAGAAGATGAATTTTATATTTTTGGTCACCATTGAGAAAGTTTTAGATAATTTGATAATCTAGCTGCTGTATAAAAATCAGAATTTTTATAGCCCTACTCTATTGTTGGGAGGAGTTTGAATCTGACTATCCTGACTGTCAGAACAGAGGATGATCTCTGTTTAGGGCAATGAGATACACCATGCTAAGAACAAAATAAAATATGTGATCTACATGAAAAGTGTGGGTAATTAAGTGAGGAATCTAGATATATATCTTTTTCTGTGATTAGTTTTATATTTTTAAAGATAGAAAAATGTTAAGCAGCGCCGCTGCAGTGGGAAGATTGTAGAACCGTTACGCGGGGAAGGATGTTGTGGGGTTTAGGGTTTTGGCGATACTTCTCTTTGAGAGTCATGATTGTATTGCTGTGTATTGTGCTGAGAGGTACCTTTTTGGACAGGCGGATTTGCTTCTGATCGAGCGTGATCTCGTCGCTTCGCCGGTAGAGGCAAGTAAACATAGCGGATGTGCTACCGTTTAACCCGTTATTCTTACTACTTGCAATATGCATGATTTTTCGTATTGATAAAAGATATGCCATGATTACATGTTTTCTAAGGAAGAATGTGGTAGCAAGATATTAATCAATTGCCATGTTTGGTTGAGTTTTGGTAGTATTGTGGTAATTTGCTTAATGAGCTAATTGTGGTATATGAAAGTAAATGCGTGGTGGTTATGATGATATTTTCTTATTGTTAAATTCATGAGAATCATATGAATGCCCTTGAAGTTGGTATTATTGTGGCTTTAGTGGTAGTATTCTTAATGAATACTTGTGGTCGTATTGTGGTTTTGTGGTAGGATACACTATAGATCGATTGATTATGATCTTGGTGAACCGAATGTGGAATATGTGGTTGACCTTCGTGGTTAAATTCTTGTGGTTTATGATTATCATATCATTCATAACATGTCATGACATTGCATTGTGGATGTCGCCAGCTTATAGTAAGCGTGAAATCTACAGCATCGTGCATTGCCGTAGCACGATGCACACTTTTACCTTGTTGGGTAAAGGTGTAGTGGAGCATAGCATGCATATGCATTGCATTGTGGAAAGATCATTTGCATACTTACGCAATATATTGTGGTGAAGTTATTTTACAAACAACTGCAACTTTATAGTTGTGATGCGGAATTGGCTCATGGGAGTCACTTGTGGTATGAGGAAAGTGGTTGTGGTCGTGGTTTTGGGATTCATCCCTTGTGGTATGGTTGGGGTTGTGATTGCGGTATGAGATTCTTTTCTCTTGTGGTAATTGTTGATATGATTGTGGGCGAGAAATAATAAAGTTAGTGAGGTAAAACATGCTAATGTTTTAAGGTCATTGGTAGTGGTAGTGGTGGATGATATGAAGTAGTTAATCCAGATTTATATGCTAATGTTTTATTCTTGTTGGTAGTAAATATGATTGAGGCTATAAATGTGGTCATTGTGGAAATGGATATTGATGCTTAATATCATTGTTGTTTAATTAGCTTGATAATGAATGTGGATGCACAATGTGGATGTGGACAAATGGATACTTTAATGATGTTGTATATTTGTTTGTAGTCTGAATAGCACATTAAGCGGTTTGCTTGCCGAGATTTTATCTCACCCTTGTTTTCCCCTACGGGTGATTCATGAGCATTCATGGGATGGGTAGAGCGGCACCACAATAATGCACTTGGTTCATAAATTCATGATGTAATAAAGTCGATGGAATTCTAGCCAAATGCCTAGCTATCCGTCGATGATTGTTTTAGTTAATATCTTGCGAACTTGTGATCTATTGATTAGTCTGCTAGAGGTTGTTTCAAATATTGAACTTGTTATCGTTATCTTTATTTCCTTAGTTGATTATGCTTCCGCAATCCTTCATGTCTAGAAATTTGTAGCTGGAATAAATTATCTTGAAATTTTTGGCTAGGTGTAGAGTGGTTTAGTGGCATCCCAAGGTGATGTGGATCTGGAGTGTTACGGTTGGTATCGGAGCGGGCTTTAGGTCCGTGGTAATTAAATTATTAAATTGATACACTTGGTGCACAGATAGGATGGGATGGGTCAAGCATTGCATATATGCTTTTGACATGTTGTATTGATGATTTATGTTATGAGATAATCTTGTATGATTATGATTTGTTTCTATATTGCTATGGGTGAGGATAGTCAATGATAGGAGGTAGGGTTTGCAGGCTGTTGCCTTGGGCATTGCGGTTTATACCACCGTTCGTGGTATGGGGATAGTGATCGGATTACCTCGGGTAACTTAGTTACGGATGTCATGGGTAAGTTTCTTAGAAAGGAGTTATCCTTCTTGAGATGATTTTTGGCGATTCTTGGCTTATTGTGGTTAATGAGTTTTCTCTCGGGTTAGCGGTTCAATGCAATTGTTGGGTGCCAATAGGCCTTTAATTGTTCTTGAAACCAAATATTGTTTCTTTCGATTGATGAGTTGCTTTTGCTGCTCGTGGCGTTGTTAATTGATGAGATTGGTTTTTAGTGTTGTTCTATCTTTCTTCTTTGGAAAATGTGACTCATTAATTCATTGATATTTTGAAAAGAAATCAAAGTTTTTTGTTGGAAGTTCGTTAACTTGTGGAAGTATTGGCTCTATGCATTTCTTTTAAGTTATTTTGGTTATTGAAGTTTGAATCCTCTCTTTCCTTAAGGAAGTGTTAAAACCTTTTGTGATGTTTTGTTGTATCTAAGTTTGAGTTGGCAATTATGTAAATCATTGATAAGCTGTGAATTATCAAGTTGAGATGCTAGCGTGGTACATGATTAATTTCTACCAATATCCTTAGAAGTGAGGTTGATTAATATGATGTTGATCTGTTGTAGTTTCTTGAAGAAATATGATTGAATTTGTCTACACATGCTTAGAACTCATGCGAGATATTGAGCAATATAAAAAAAGGGTTTGATTGTTGTGGTTGTTTAAATTTCCAACTTGTTGGATAGATTGGATTGATTGATCTTAAGTAAATAATCTGACCACTAGGGATGGTTAAATAAGAAGTTGGAATATTGTCTTAATAATATTAACCTTTAGTATGTCCTCTCTTTATATACTTGATGAGTATGTACAATCGTTAAATTCATGTAACTTTTACCATGCTAAATTGTTGAAATATGTATAAAGAATTAGATGATTGTTGATGTATTGAATTGTGGAATCTTGTCTTATAAAGCTGGTATTATTGATGTTTAAAGTTATTTTGTTCTAATTTTTGAACATAAGGTGGAATATTGAATCTGTGCTCATAATTGTTTTTGCGATTGCAAAAGCAGAGATAGGATCATTAATGCTATGATGATGAAAAATTAATAATCAAATTATTGACAGTAATGACTGGAGTGCAATCAATTTGTGCTAAATTAGAAGTTGAGCATTGGTAAGAGTTAGATGTATAAAATCTAATAAGAGTTTTATACTAGCATGTTTCTTGAGGATATCATGTTCTAATATCATCTTGGTAATGAGTTTTGTTTTAATATGGTGGTTTATGCTCTAGGTTTTCCTAGATTAAGTAGTTGGAACCTTATTTAGATAATAAGAACATGATGAAATTATTTATGGTGTTCCTTTTGAAAAAAATATGGAATAAGAGGATATGATGGTTCTTGAAATAATATTTTATCTTGTTGTTAATACAATTGATAGCATATAGTTGTTCTTATGGTGTTGAATGATTTACAAATGAAGGAATTTGTTAGTTCCATGTTACTAATTGAATTTAAGGATTTGAGTTTCACGGTTGGGGTCTTCTTTTTGGACCTTATGACTTATTTGGTAGCGAAAATTATTTTGAGCAAAGTGGCGTGATGAATGCTTTTATTGGTTTTAACTAAACCATGTGTTGTGGTCTTCAAGCATTCTTTCTTTGGAATTGGCGGGATCTTGTAATCAATGGAAATTATTTCTTGTTAAAAGAAAGAGTTATACTAGAAGTATTTGAGGTCTGATGATCTCATCTTGTGTTTTCCAACCTCATTGCTATTTGATTTTCTCTTGGTCTTTTAGCTCATGAATGATTGCGATTTTCTGTATGCTAAAATTTATTTCTTCTTACCTCTTCTTCTAAGATCGGGTAATTGTTGTGGGTTGCGAAGCCTTTATGTTGCGTGATGGAAGCTGGATAGTGGTGGTCTAGTAGATGTTTTCGTAGGAGCCTTAAATATCACGATGTTTGAGATGCATTGGGTGATATTTGGTTTTTGTGGAGTAATCCTTAGGAAGGATTTGATTTAAATAGAATGATTGTCTTGGAGTCAAATAATTTGTCGATGTTAAGGATTGAGTGTATGTTAATTGCGAAATAGTAGGGTTTTCACCCGAGGTTTTCCCATCTTATTCGGGAGTTGTTGTAGGAGCCTTGAAAGCTGAGTCGGAGCTTTACCTTTTGTTATGCTAGAACCTTAGAGACTCGGTGTCTCCATGTGGGAATAGTAGATCAGTGGTATTCCAACGATTGTAGATGATGTACTCGATTGAGCTAATTGTTGAGGTGGCCAACTTGAGATAAATGAGTTGGTGTGTTGGGCGATGATTTGGAAATCCTTGGTTCAAGGAAGTTAATTTATTCAAAGAAATAGAGTGGGAAATATTTGTTATCTCGATTAGTGAAAAGCTCGCTTGATTCTTGTTTATCTTTGTGTGTTTTGGGAGGTCATCAGCAAATTGAATTGTTTGATATTGAAGCGTAGTCTTTTCCGGCTAGGAAAAGACAATGATTGTTTTAGTGCAATCGAGTGATTTTCATTCTTGGCTTATGTGGTGTGGTTTCTCCAATTGTCTACTTGGAGTGGAAAAATATTTTGTGGTGAATCCTTTGGTTTGGATCGTGGTCCTTTGAAGGGCAGCTAGTTGCTAGTGTTTTGCTTGAGAATTCTTTATTCTCCTTTTGATGGGTTAAGCTTTGTAAAAGATATTGTTTGTGCTTCAAGTAGAATGATATGAGTGGAATCTGTGGTCAAATTCTTTTAAAGGGGTACAATGTATTATCCCGATTATAATAAATAGAGAAAAAGTTTAAGAAGGAAGATGGTATTAGAAAGTGGTTTAATAGTCGTCATGAGAAAAATTTTGTGAAGATGGCAGGGACTGTTGGCCGCTCGGAGCTGGCCTAAGTGTTATGCAGGGCGTTCGACTTAGACCAACATGAATCGTGGACTCGCCGGAACTAGCCGGGAGGAAGAGGGCATCAAGCATGTGAAGGCCCTCTAGGCGAACCAGTCCGGCGGGAGCGATGTGGAACCTTGAACCAGGATGCATAAGAAGAGCCAGAGCTCCTAGAAGCGGAAGAGTCTAAAATAATAAAAAGAATTAAAATAATTAATTAAGAGTTTTATCTCACCCTTGTTTTCCCCTACGGGTGATTCATGAGCATTCATGGGATAGGTAGAGCGGCACCACAATAATGCACTTGGTTCATAAATTCATGATGTAATAAAGTCGATGGAATTCTAGCCAAATGCCTAGCTATCCGTGGATGATTGTTTTAGTTAATACTGACGAACTTGTGATCTATTGATTAGTCAACTAGAGGTTGTTTCAAATATTGAACTTGTTATCGTTATCTTTATTTCCTTAGTTGATTATGCTTCCGCTTAATCCTTCATGTCTAGAAATTTGTAGCTGGAATAAATTATCTTGAAATTTTTGGCTAGCTGTAGAGTGGTTTAGTGGCATCCCAAGGTGATGTGGATCCTGGGGTGTTACATGAACTCTAAAATCTTAATATAGAGGCTGTGCCTCTCAGGATATTTTACCAAAAAAACACTCCAACTCTTTGTTTGTTGCTACTGTTGGAGCTTTTATACAGACCGTCCACAGCCACGTACAACTGAATCCCAAACAACCATCACACCAATCTGAACTAACGGATGGCAATATTTTAGGGACATGGCTACAGTACGCTATATCGTCGAAAACTAACCTCAATAATATAGTATCTGTCCATCGAATAGTGTGTTAGAAATTGGCCCATTATTTGTGGCCCATTTTCTTAAATTCCAAAGCATACAAGGTTTAATACCATATTACTTAGGTAAAGTGGGGGAGATCAATTTATAAGGTGGAGTCCATGCCACTCCTTGAATTATGGAAGTGGATGGTGGCTTTGGCTAAACACACACACGTGCACGCACGCGCGCGCGCGTATTCGCGTATTTTCGCGTGAAAATCGCGTGACTTGCGACGCGCGACCGCGCCGTGACGTGGCGCGCCACTTGGTAGACCATGTCCACCTAATTTTTGCTGAACCTCGCATCATCTCTCTCTCTCCTTTAAATTGGTCATGAGATTGCTTAATTACCATTATTTGGTTTTGAATTTTATCAGTTACCAGTGAATAATTGATCAGTTACCAGTGAATAATTAAGCAGTTACCAGTGAATTATTTCTGATCAATGAGGG
Source organism: Melocanna baccifera (assembly GCA_036346265.1). Classification (NCBI taxonomy): domain Eukaryota; kingdom Viridiplantae; phylum Streptophyta; class Magnoliopsida; order Poales; family Poaceae; genus Melocanna; species Melocanna baccifera. Next base: position 8,847,121 of record CM070688.1, on the reverse strand, counting down.
TAGTTACTAGAGAGTAATCTGCACGTCTATAAAAGACTTGGAGACGTCCAGTCTTGGACAGCGAACTTTTCATTTTCCTTCTCCTATTGTCTTCTTCCTCTCTGGTGATATTATGCTGTTGTACTGTGCTGTTCGAATTACGCCGGCCTTTCTTCCCTGCGTGCACCTGGAAGGAGGGTGAGCGGTATCTCCGAACCATTGCTACCGTGAAGACCTACACGGGGGCAGCAATAAGGTTTCTGGGTAGCGCACATCTGCGCGACCGCTCCTGCTCTGCTTCATCTACGTCCTGCACTGGTGCACAGTAGGATGGGATGGGTCAAGCATTGCATATATGATTTTGACATGTTGTATTGATGATTTATGTTATGAGATAATCTTGTATGATTATGATTTGTTTCTATGACTGCTATGGGTGAGGATAGTCAATGATAGGAGGTAGGGTTTGCAGCTGTTACCTTGGGCATTGCCAGTTTATACCACCATTCGTGGTATGGGGATAGTGATGCAGTTACCTCGGGTAACTTAGTTGCGGATGTCGTGGGTAAGTTTCTTAGAAAGGAGTTATCCTTCTTGAGATGATTTTTGGCCGATTCTTGGCTTATTGAGGTTAATGAGTTTTCTCTCGGGTTAGCGGCTCAATGCAATTGTTGAGTGCCAATAGGCCTTTAATTGTTCTTGAAACCAAATATTGTTTCTTTCTGATTGATGAGTTGCTTTTGCTGCTCGTGAGCGTTATTAATTGATGAGATTGGTTTTTCGTGTTGTTCTATCTTTCTTACTGGAAAATGTGACTCATTAATTCATTGATATTTTGAAAAGAAATCAAAGTTTTTTTGTTGGAAGTTCGTTAACTTGTAGAAGTATTGGCTCTATGCATTTCTTTTAAGTTATTTTGGTTATTGAAGTTTGAATCCTCTCTTTCCTTAAGGGAAGTGTTAAAACCTTTTGTGATGTTTTGTTGTATCTAAGTTTGAGTTGGCAATTATGTAAATCATTGATAAGCTGTGAATTATCAAGTTGAGATGCTAGCGTGGTATATGATTAATTTCTACCAATATCCTTAGAAGTGAGGTTGATTAATATGATGTTGATCTGTTGTAGTTTCTTGAAGAAATATGATTAAGAATTTGTCTACACATGCTTAGAACTCATGCAGTTATTGAGCAATATAAAAAAAAGGGTTTGATTGTTGTGGTTGTTTAAATTTCCAACTTGTTGGATAGATTGGATTGATTGATCTTAAGTAAATAATCTGACCACTAGGGATGGTTAAATAAGAAGTTGGAATATTGTCTTAATAATATTAACCTTTAGTATGTCCTCTCTTTATATACTTGATGAGCATGTACAATCGTTAAATTCATGTAACTTTTACCATGCTAAATTGTTGAAATATGTATAAAGAATTAGATGAATGTTGATATATTGAATTGTGGAATCTTGTCTTATAAAGCTGGTATTATTGATGTTTAAAGTTATTTTGTTCTAATTTTTGAACATAAGGTGGAATATTGAATCTGTGCTCATAATTGTTTTTATTGCCAAAATGTAGATAGGATCATTAATGCTATGATGATGAAAAATTAATAATCAAATTATTGTGATAATGACTGAGTGCAATCAATTTGTGCTAAATTAGAAGTTGAGCATTGGTAAGAGTTAGATGTATAAAATCTAATAAGAGTTTTATACTAGCATGTTTGCGAGGATATCATGTTCTAATATCATCTTGGTAAAGAGTTTTGTCTTAATATGGTGGTTTATGCTCTAGGTTTTTCCTAGATTAAGTAGTTGGAACCTTATTTAGATAATAAGAACATGATGAAGTTATTTATGGTGTTCCTTTTGAAAAAAAAATATGGAATAAGAGGATATGATGATTCTTGAAAGAATATTTTATCTTGTTGTTAATACAATTGATAGCATATAGTTATGCTTACGGTGTTGAATGCTTTACAAATGAAGGAATTTGTTAGTTCCATGTTACTAATTGAATTTAAGGATTTGAGTTTCGCGGTTGGGGTCTTCTTTTTGGACCTTATGACTTATTTGGTAGCCGAAAATTATTTTGAGCAAAGTGGCGTGATGAATGCTTTTATTGGTTTTAACTAAACCATGTGTTGTGGTCTTCAAGCATTCTTTGCTGAAATTATGGATGTCAGAATCAATGGAAATTATTTCTTGTTAAAAGAAAGAGTTATACTAGAAGTATTTGAGGTATAGATGATCTCATCTTGTGTTTTCCAACCTCATTGCTTTTTGATTTTTCTCTTGGTCGTTTGGCTACTGTGAATGATTGCGATTTTCTGTATGCTGAAATTTATTTCTTCTTACCTCTTCTTCTAAGATCAGGGTAATTGTTGTGGGTTGCGAAGCCTTTATGTTGCGTGATGGAAACTGGATAGTGATGGTCCACTGATTGGTGGGTGGATACTGGTGCTAATGTTCACGTATGTTCTGATATTTCCTTGTTTTCTTCTTACCAGGCAGCAGGGGCTTCCTCCGTCCTAATGGGAAACGGCTCGCATGCTTCTATTCTTGGTGTTGGCACGGTGGATCTGAAGCTGACTTCAGGGAAGATTGTCCACTTAAAGAACGTGCAGCACGCTCCTACAATAAACAAGAACCTCATTAGTGGTTCTCTTCTATGTAGGGATGGTTATAAGCTAGTTTTTGAGTCGAATAAAATTGTATTATCTAAGTTCGAAAATTTTGTTGGTAAAGGCTATGAGAGCGGAGGCTTGTTCCGTCTAAGTACTTTAGAGTATTGTTATAATCTAAATGTTGCAACAAATCTAAATAAATGTGAGGCAAATGTTTGGCATTCCCGTTTCTGTCATATTGGTTTTGATAGTATTGTGAGAATGTCCAAATTAGATTTAATTCCCAAATGTGAAATTGTCAAAGGATCAAAATGCCAGTCATATGTGCAAGCAAAGCAGCCTAGAAAACCTTTTAAAAGATTAGAGGATGAAAAGAATCTGGCACCATTAGATCTTATTCATTCAGATTTGTGTGAATTGAATGGACTATTGACAAAAGAAGGCAAAAGATATTTTCTAACTTTTATTAATGATGCAACACGCTACTGCTATGTGTATTTGCTAAAAACTAAGGATGAAGCTTTAAACTACTTTAAAACTTATAAGGCCGAGGTTGAGAACCAACTAGAAAAGAAAATAAAAAGATTGAGATCTGATCGTAGAGGAGAATATGTCTCTCATGAGTTCTCCAAATTATGTTCTGAGCATGGAATAATCCACGAGTTCACAACACCATATTCACCCCAATCAAATGCGATAGCTGAGAGGAAAAGCCGGATACTAACGAACTTGGTCAATGCCATGTTAGAGAGTTCCTGTATGCCTAAGGCATGGTGGGGGGAAGCTATATTGACAGCAACCTTCGTCCTAAACAGAGTTATCACTAAAAGAAGTGAAATTACTCTATATGAGGGATGGAAGGGGAGAAAACCTAATGTAATTTTCTGCAAACTTGGGGGTGTTTGGCAAAAGTCAATATACCATTGCAGAAAAAGAGAAAACTTGGACAAAAAACAGTCGATTGTATTTTTCTAGGGTATGCTCAAAATAGCACGGCCTATAGATTTTTAGTAGTTAAATCAGAAACTCCTGAGATTATTGCTATCACAATAATGGAGTCTAGAGATGCTTCATTTTTTGAGAATATCTTTCCTATGAGAACAGTAGGCAGTACTTCAACACGAACTGAAAATGTAAAAAACGATAATATCGAAAATGAGAATAATCAAACTTCTGAACTTTCCACCATTGCTGAACCATTTTATGATATCCCTAAGGAGGACAATAATTTAGTCGCAGAAGCTCCTCGAAGAAGTAAGAGACAAAGGGTTGAGAAAACCTTTGGTGATGACTTTATTGTATACCTCGTGGATAATGTGCCAAAGACTCTTTCGGAAGCTTATGCATCTCTTGATGCTAAGTATTGGAAAGAGGCAGTCCGTAGCGAGATGGACTCTATCATGGCTAATGAGACTTGATAGATCACCGATCTTCCTATTGGGTGCAAACCTGTAGGATGTACGTGGATTTTTTAAAAAAAATTGAGGCCCGATGGTACCATTGAGAAGTACAAAGCAATACTTGTAGCTAAGAGTTACACCCAGAAAGAGGGAGAAGATTTCTTCGATACCTATTCTCCTGTCGCCAGATTAACCACCATCAGAGTGCTCCTTGCATTAGCATCTTCCTATCGTCTGCATGTTCATCAAATGGACGTGAAGACAGCTTTCCTTAATGGAGAGTTGGAGGAAGAAATTTATATGGATCAACCCGATGGTTTTGTAATTTCTAGACAGGAAAATAAGGTATGCAGACTATTAAAATCCTTGTATGGTTTAAAGCAAGCACCTAAACAATGGCACGAAAAGTTTAATAAGACTTTGACAACCGCTGGCTTTATTGTGAATGAAGCTGATAAATGTGTATATTACCGTTATGGTGGGGGTCAAGGAGTGATATTGTGTTTGTATATGGATGACATACTTATATTTGGAACAAACACTGTCGTAATTGACGAGGTCAAAACATTTCTATCCCGCTGCTTTGATATGAAAGATTTAGGAGAGGCAGATGTTATATTGAATATTAAATTGATCAAGAATGAGAATGGTATTACTTTGAACCAATCTCATTATGCAGAGAAAATATTGAGCCGTTTCGGTTTTGAAAATTCTAAAGTTTCTCCAACGCCCTATGATGCGAGCATTAAGCTTCGAAAGAATTAAGGGTTAGGAAAAGATCAATTGAAATATTCACAAATTATTGGGTCACTTATGTATTTAGCTGGTGCCACAAGACCTGACATTTCATTTGCTGTGAGCAAATTAAGTCGGTTTACTTCTAACCCAGGAGATAATCACTAGGAGGCACTTGAAAGAGTGTTGCGCTACTTGAGGGGCACAACATCTTATGGAATTCATTATACTGGATACCCTTCTGTATTAGAAGGGTACAGTGACTCCAATTGGATCTCTGATGCTGATGAGATCAAAGCTATAAGTGGTTATGTGTTTACTTTAGCTGGTGCTGCAGTTTCATGGAGGTCTTGTAAACAGACTATATTGACGAGATCAACCATGGAAGCGGAACTAGTAGCACTTGACACAGCCACTGTTGAGGCTGAATGGCTAAGAGAGCTTCTGATGGACTTGCCGTTGGTTGAGAAACCTGTTGTACTGTGATAATCAAACTGTGTTGGCCAAAGTCACAAGTATAAAGGATAATATGAAGTCCTCTAGACATGTGAAGTGGAGGCTTAAATCTGTCAGAAAATTGAGAAACTCCAGAGTGATAGCTGTGAACTATATTAACACTGAGAAAAATCTGGCAGACCCTTTTACAAAGGGATTAGCACGGAAAGCGATTTCTGTTGCTTCTATGGACATGGGAATGAGGCCCCTTTAAGTTACATCACAATGGTAACCCATACTTTCTTGATCGGAGATCCCGTGACGTAGATAATTGGAAAAACAAGTTGATGTTGTAACAAGAGAGTACATATTAATTGTACCTATGTCCTAATAAATAAAATACTCTCAACTGTATGGAAGGTTGGCATAAAGCCTTAATGTATTCTGTTGTCCAAATGAGGAAAAGGTATTAGCCTGCAGGATACCTAGAAAAGAATACACATACTTGAGCTTAACTGTTTGGTCGTAGTTCACGAGAACGGGGCATTCTCTAGAAAGCTCATGAGCAGATAAGGCAACATGACCATATAACGGTCCGTTTAGGCGTGGTTCATTGGCAGCCTAGTACTAGTTGAGATTTCAAGTGAAATCTAATCACAAAAAGCTATGAATTCAAGGCATAGTCCATTCATTAGCTGTGAGAAGATGAATCTTGTTATTCTAGGTGCAAGTTCAACCCGTACGGGACTTACACTAAAAGACTAGTATATTAAACAGTACGTCAGCACAATATATTTGATATCCTTTTGCTTCTTGCTTTGGAATTGGTAGGGGATTGTTAGAAATTGGCCCATTATTTGTGGCCCAATTTCTTAAATTCCAAAGCATGCAAAGTTTAGTACCATATTGCTTAGGCAAAGTGGGGGAGACCAATTTATAAGGTGGAGTCCATGCCACTCCTTGAATTATGGAAGTGGATGGTGGCTTTGGCTAAACACACACGCGCGCACGCACGCGCGCGCGCATATTCGCGTATTTTCGCGTGAAAATCGCGTGACTTGTGACTTGCGACGCGCGACCGCGCCGTGACGTGGCGCGCCACTTGGTAGACCATGTCCACCTAATTTTTGCTGAACCTCACATCATCTCTCTCTCCTTTAAACTGGTCATGAGACTGCTTAATTACCATTATTTGGTTTTGAATTTTATCAGTTACCAGTGAATAATTGATCAGTTACCAGTGAATAATTAAGCAGTTACCAGTGAATTATTTTGGATCAATGAGGGTAGTTACTAGAGAGTAATCTGCACGTCTATCAAAGACCTGGAGACGTCCAGTCTTGGACACGCGAACTTTTCATTTTCCTTCTCCTATTGTCCTCTTCCTCTCTGGTGATATTGTGCTGTTGTACTGTGCTGTTCGAACTACGCCGGCCTTTCTTCCCTGCGTGCACCTAGAAGGAGGGTGAGCGGTATCTCCGAACCATTGCTGCCGTGAAGACCTGCACGGGGGCAGCAATAAGGTTTCTGGGCAGCGCACATCTGCGCGACCGCTCCTGCTCTGCTTCATCTACGTCCTGCACTGCGTCAAGTCTACACTGCATCAATCCTGCGCTGCTTCCTGCTCTTCATCAAGCCTAACAGTAAGTCGTTCATGTGTTTGTACAACTTTGATACAATATTTTTTTGCGTATATTCTGAAGTATGGTGAGTAGCCTACTGTTACTAATTAGTTGTGCATCAATAGTATATTGCTTTTGTCTCCTACTAAAACTTGGAATTAAAATATTGCCTACATTTTCAACATAGTGTTCCTCTATTTTCAAGAGTTTGAATTTAGAAAATTTTAGAGACAAGTTTCACTTAAATCGGAGTTACGGTGAGGAAGAACGGGCTCTCTGAAGTTTTATTTTCAGGAAAATCCCAAAAATAAAAGAGAAGAGAGGGTTCTCTCTCTGACATGTGGATCCCACAAGTTTTTATTAATTTTAATAAAATCTCATATTTTGAAATGGGTGAGAGTATGACATGTGGGGCCCACGGATTAATTAAATGTCAAAAAATTTATAAAAGGGCAGTGATTGACATGTGGCTCCTAGGCGCACTTAACTGTACGGTGGGGTCCATCTGTCAGTGACACAAGAGTTTAAATCCGATTTTAATAATTTAATAAAAGAGTTGGGGCCCAGTTGTCAGCCACTCAAACGGTTAAACAGTTATGGGGGGGTCCACCGGTCAGTGAAACAATTAACAGTTATTAATTACATTCATTAACAGTTAATGGTGGATTCGGTTAATTAAGATGTCGGAACAGGGAGGGGCGGCAGCTCGGCCGAGCGGGCGGCGGCGCGGGCAGTCTACGGGCAGCGAAGGAAGGCTCGACCGTGTGGAAGCATTCACGAAACAGCTTCACGGCTCGGGCGCACCTTCGCCTGGGGTGGCGTGGCCTAAATCGGCGCAGGCCTTGTTGGCGCGAGCTCGGCGTGGCGGGAACAAGGGAGAAAGGGCGATGGTGAGGACGAGAGTGCGAGCTCAATTAAAGTTGATGAAAGCTTCCAGAGGTTGTTGGGAGCTCACCGGAGGGGATAATCGAGCTCGAGGTAGCTTGAAGCGAGCTCGCGTCGGTGACGGCCGGCGGCGAAAGGGGGTGGTCAACGCCGAGGTAGATGGGCCGAGAAAACTTCCAATTGGCGCTGAGTTCGGGTTCAGCGAGCGGAGATGAGGCTCTAACAGGATGGAATTGGGCTAAGGAGGTCGGGGTCGGCGGCGACGAAGATCAGCCAGAGTTGGGCCCGAGGTGCGACGGTAATGAGGTTGCGACGGCGACCATCGGGAAGCCAAGCGGCGACAGAGACAGCGTTACGGTGGAGGTAATTCGGGCGGCGGAGCTAGAGGGAGAGGGTGTAAGTTCAAGCTTTATTATGTTAGTTTTGGTGATAATGATAAATATTTTTGTGAGACTAATGTGCTTGATTGATTATTATATGGTTTAGTCTCATTTGGATGAAAAGGTAAAATCAAAGAGGTATGCATTCGACACTTACATTCATTTATATCTTAGTACATTTCTTAGATCAAAAATATAGATTAAACTCCACCAAAAGTCTAAGATGAATATGTGCATATGCTTTTATTATATATTCTTGAATGCACACATTTAGGGGGAGTTCACTCTATGTTTTTGATTTTATTAGTATTGATCCATGTTTCCTTTTCCACATACATTGGGATCTCTTCTTTGAAATATATCATTTGAGTATATAAAATTTGTGTAGTTCATATATACTCACATTGAATCGTATTGCTTTATACTCAATTGTTTGTGTATGGGACTAATATGATTATCAAGTATTTGATAGATTTAGTCCTGGATGTCGATTGACTATATGGAAATGCATGAAAAGATTGATAAGAAGATCAATATGGCTCGAGACAAATGTCAGCATGCATTTGAATTCTAAACTCATTGTGCTCTCTCAGGAAAATCGGTAGCACCGCACCCACTTGCGGTATTACCGCGGTGCGGTAGTACCGGTGTGTAAACAACGGTATTACCACCGTGCGGTAGTACCGGATTTTATGCGGTATGTTTTTTCAGAGAGCACCCTTGGTGGGACTTGGACTCACCGAAATCGGTAGTACCGGAGTTTCCACGGTGGAACTACCGTAGTGCGGTAGTACCGTACCAATCAGCGGAACTACCGATGCTCGGTAGTATCAGCCATATAACGGTGGTAGTAACGCACTTTGAGTCTAAAGTTTTCTTTTCAATTATTTGCAATTGTGGTGGTTATCATCGGTTACCAAAGTGAATATTGAAGAATCTAGATACACCATTATGAGTTAATGGTATGTTTTGGTAATTAATGATAATCACATTATGGGACTACCATTTTCCATGAGTTGGCTGAATAGTTTATGTTTCAAGATAATGAAGACTTTGGATGACTTCATATGTTAAAGATCATCAAGTAAAGATTCGAGATGAAAATGGTTTCATGAGTTGAAGGCCATCAAAAGAGGATGCATCATGTGTTGATACATATCAAGGTCTCGAAAAGGAGATGATCATGAGTTGATCATCAAGTCAAGAGAAGACAATGACCCAGATTTGAAATGAAAATGTGCATCATCAAACTTCAAGGGAA